>JAOPJW010007584.1:65577808-65592105 GCA_027122535.1 Octopus maya | reverse complement strand
GATAAAAAAGCATTAATTATGGCAGAATAATGTGAACACTAAAGGGTTAAATGTTCCCCTGTTTAGTTGGGGCCAAAATATTTACAATTCTGAACAACATACATCAGTTCTCTCTGAGCTACCTGTTTGTCAAAGATCTTATTTCTACAAATTCATTGCATCATCTGATTATTGCCTCATCATTTTATTTACTTTACATTAAAATATCCAACAACCACTGTCAATGTACCTTTTGATCTTTTAAGTCGTAAGCTGAGTATTTTACCCTTGACCTCTTTTGATATAGCTAAATGAGTAAAATAGAACTACTTTCAAAGTATGACACTTTAGATTTGTCCATAAGTACAGCTTATAATCTAGCACACCTTCAATGATCTGCAGAAAGCCATATTTAAGTAGTTCTTGCAAAATTTACTATAGTTGATGCCTAAATGGAAATTCCCTCTATTAAAAACTGATAAAAGAATTTTATTAAGTGAACAAAGGATGGTTTTGTATAATGTACAACCACTAGTTGATTGCCCTTTTATATGAAATTGTATATTGTAGCTTTGTGTCAGAATGATCCTTCACCCATATGGCTCTATCAGCACTATTCTTGCTAAACATTACATTTGATGCTTGTTTCACTCCTAATATATTATTGTGGATTAATAAAGCAATCACACTTATGCAATTTCATTTCTATTCCACTTATTATTGTGTTTGCATAGCTTCCAAATTGGGTAGAACAGATTCAATGGTATTTCAAATATCATCCTGAAATGGTTTGAAAGCAGTGTAGTATCTGCTCTGCATTTTGATGCTGTTGATTTGAGAGCTATTTGTCAAGTTTTTGTTGCATGATTAATTAGATGAGTACCAGTTGCCTAACTTATCAAGTTATGTTTTCTTGAGAATTAGCAATAATTGTTCATGATTAATATTTAGTTTGAGCTGTTGGTAGAAACGAGAAAAACAGGAAAGAGGACATTCTAGAAAAATTTTAAGGTTTTATGAAGAAATCTCACAAGGACTATACGGAAGTGACTCTGAAGTATAAGTATGCATTGTTGTAGAAGGGTAAAGAAAAATTGTTGCTAATGATGTCAGCACAAGCTACAATGGAGCAGCCTGAGAGAAAGCTTTCAATTCAGCATGTTACTGGCAAAATTACTTACCCAAAGGCTCAACTGATCAGATGAATTTATTCATAGATAATTTTGCCTGAAGAGTCGTGTACTAACAAGGCTAAATATCTATGACTTTTTTTTTTTTTTTTTTTTTTACCTTGAAAGAAAAATGTCTGAAGTTGTGCTAGACAGACAACTTCTCAGATTGTTGTAGGAACTCAATACTTGTGATTGTCCTTGGATGTTTTTTGTAAGGGCATTATGAATATTGATTTATCAGTTTTTTTTTTCTCTTTTGTTTTTTTAGTAGGTACATAATTTTGATTTTTCCGTATTTTAGAGTAATGAATGAGTACTAGGCTAAATCAAAAAAGAGTACTTCAGGGTGATGGCTGTGTTAGAATTTAGATAAGTTGAACTGAGTTGAGAGCTACAGAAAATTTACCGCTTATAAATGTTGAGATTGGTATTAGAAGGGAAATTTAAGAAACGTATTTTTAGACAAAGTATATAATAGATATTGCACCTTATGCCAAAAGAGCTACTATTTTGAGTAATGATGTATAAGATGATATGGAAATGTTGGTTGAAGTTTTCTTGGCAAATGTCAAAAATGCATTGTAATGGGAGGTGGGACAAGAGTTGGAAAATCTGCAATGCTCTTTATTCATGAGTGGTGTTTATATATCATATTATAATTAAAAATGTTAAGGATGTGTGTCTGCATATTTTTCCTATTTATTTTATTGAATTTCCTGTGAATATACAATGAAATATTGGTAGAGTATTTTTAGTTGATAAAATTACAATTTAAATGCTATATAATATGAATTTATTATTTTCTAATTGGTGTGGTGGAACAAATAGATGAATTAATTGAATGCCAGACAGAATGTTTTGTGCTAGTTCAATTTGGCCTCTTATTTTTCTGGGGTTGATAAGTATCAATAAGGTACTAAGGTTGATTCAATTGACTACACTTCTCTTTTAATATTTGCAGAACTGTGTCTGTTAGAAATTACTCTTCAATATGATTTTATACAATTTGTGACTTTGATCTTGAAATTCATTTGATTTAGAAAACAAGACTATTTATTTATAGAGTTTTATTAATTTAGAATAAACTTAATTGTTTTTTCTTTCTACTCACTTTTAGATGTTGTCTTGCTTTTTTTTTATGTAATCTTTAAATATTGTGAATGTTTCAGAACAAAACAAGCATTTGCTATACATACTTTTAAAACAATATTGTAATGTTTTACTGACTGGAAATTTGAACTAATATCATGTTTCTAAGTCAACACTTTTCATGCAAAGCGAGGAATGTAAACATTCACAGGCACACTCATGAGTACATGCACACACACACACACACACACATAGTGAACTTCCATACAGTTTCCATCTACCAATCTATCTCTTGGTCTACACCAGAAGACACTGCAAAGTGAGGTAGAACTCAAGATCAAATAACATCCCTGCATCTATAATACGGGTAGCTATAGTTCATAGACAATGTATAGCTGCTGTACATTTTGCATCAGTTCTTCATAGATATTGTCCACTGTAATTTCAGATGACATATTCTCTTTTGCAGGGTAGCCATCTCTGTATTAGAACATGACTGCAATTAACTATTTAGTTAAACAAAACTTGAGAGGTCTAGGTTTGTAAAATATGACTTAAGTGGAATTTTTGAAATCTTTTAGAAGAGTTCTGATAGAAAATCATTGACAATGTTTTTGTAGAATTCTCTTTCTCACTTATGGAGGTTGGCTGAAAAGTTCATAGGCTGATCAAGATGCTCTCATTGAATGTGACCAAATGAGGTTTATTTTTCAGCATAGTTCCCTTACAGTCTACACATTTCTTCCATTTGTGTTGTAGTGCTTGGATCCCTTTGAAGAAGCTTCCATCCTGTTGGCCAAAAAAAGTCATCAACAGCAGATATGACATCATCACTGTGACACTGGTACCCAGCCAAGTGTTTTTTCATATTGGGGGTCAGATTATAGTCAGATGAGACCAAATCAGGAAAATAAGGAGGATGACAAACCAGTTCAAAGCCATAGTCATGCACAACAGCCATTGAAACCAAGGACTTGTGTGCTGGAATATTGTCTTTATAAAATAAGACCACTTTTGTCAGTTTTCCTGGGTGTTTGGTTATGAAAGCCTTCCATAACTGCCTCAGCAAGTTAGCATGCTACTTTCCATTGATGGTATGGCCCTTTTGAAGATAATCAATAAATGCAATGCGTTTTGCATCCCCAGAAAACAGGCCATCACCTTCCCTGTAGATGAAATGACCTTGGTCTTCTTTGGAGTAAGTGAAGAGAGGTGTTATCACTGCTTGGATTGTCTCTTTGTTTCTGGCTGAAAGTGATGAACCCAACACTCATCCTGGGTTATGTAACATTCTGCCTCAAGCAATGTCAGATTTTCCCATAATGTGACTAGCCTAGTGCGCTTTTGATCAGGTGTCAGAAGACGTGGCTCTCACCAAGCAGAAACCTTCACCATGCCAAGTACGTTGTGCAGAATATTCTCAACTCTCACATATGCTAATAGCATTGGCTATTTGATTTATGGTCAGTTGCTTGACACCCATCATCATGTGCTGAACATGATCAATGTTTTCCTTGGTGGTAGCCATTGTAGGATGGCCAGACTTTGGGTCATCTTCAAGACTCTCCCTTCCTCTCTTAAATTCAGCTGCCTACTTTTGCGCTGTTGATAAAACTGGAGTGTAATCCCCTAATGTATCAATCAGATCAGCATGAATGTTCTTGGGGAACTAAAGCCTTTTTCTGCAGGTACTTGTTAACACCACAATACTAAATTTTGTCCATTTTCAAAAGAAGTTGCTACTAGTTACCTGGAAAGAAACAATGAAGTTATTATAAGAATAGCTGAAATTAATGTATGCAAGATTTCACAGCTTACTCCTTCAGTGTCAACCTATGAACTTTTCAGCCCATCCTTGTATTGCAAGGTTTTCCAGTGTCGCTTATTGATTATATCAGCAATGAAGTAATTTTCCAAAGAATCAGATCACAAAGATAACGAAGCATTGTGACGGAGAACAGAGTATAATTATTCATTATACTTACCATACATTTGACACCTTGATATTGTAATGCAGTGGAATCTGGAAGGTGCTATTTAGAAATGTTGGAACAGATGTAGGAGTAGCTGTGTGGTAAGTAGCTTGTTTACCAACCACATGGTTCGGGGTTCCATTATATACATATTATATTAACTTTTGTTTGCTAGTGTAGATGCAGGTGTAAATATGTGGCAAGAAGTTTGATTCCCAACCACATTGTTCCAGGTTTAGTCCCACTGCATGACACCTTGGGCAAATGTCTTCTTCTGTAGCCTCGAGCCGATCAAAGCCTTGTGAGTGGATTTGGTGGATGGAAACTGAAAGAAGCCCGTCGTATATATATATATATATATATATATGTGTGTGTGTGTGTGTGTGTGTACATGTTTGTGTATATGTGTTTGTCCCCTCCCCAACGTCACTTGATAACCGATGCTGGTGTGTTTACCTCCCCGTAAACCTTGAGTAACAGCAAATTGGATGTTTTAGTGTGGGTGTAGTTCATGACTAGCAATGATATATTGTACACTTTTACTGGTTCCACATAAAAGCAGCCATACTGGTGCCATGTAATAAGCACCTAGTACAATCTGTAAAGTGGTTGGCATTAGGAAGGACATCCAGCCATAGAAACCATGCCAAACAGACACATGGCGCCTGGGTAGCTCTCTGATTGGCCAGCTCCTGTTAAATCATCCAACCCATGCATATAAAATAAATATTAAATGGTAATGATGATGGAGGAGGCCAGAATCTGAGAGCTGAGATTCTGTTAAATTTGTAATGTCTCAATTTTGAAAGAGTTTTAAGAGAATTGGGTATTTTCAAGTTGACTGTTTTTCTTAGGATATGGGCAGTACCTATGAGAACAATTTCTTTTGTAGTTCTGGTACTTTGGGCTTTGTGGTATTTAGGCATAGTATTTAAGAACACTATTTGGTATTGTTCCCTCTTATGATTTCTTAGAAACCACATTTTTGAAACTTCTATTTCAAGGTTCTTATATTTACTTTTCAAATGTTTTTGTGGAAGTGTTGCAATCTGCTGAGATTGACATATCTATGAGCAGATATGTGCTGTCAATGTAATTTTTTACCACAATATCTGATATATTGGCTTGTGCAGTATGATCAGTTTGACTACTAAAATCCTAAGGATATTGTTATTTTTGACAACTTTGGCAGGCTTGTGTTCTCACCAGCTCTTCTCATATGGGAGTCCAGACTTACAGCATATGATCCAGTGCAAATACTGGCCAATTTTTTTATTGGCAATTATTATATTCATGTGAGGTTAACATAAAACATCCATAAATTATTATTGATATTATTTAGATAAGAGGTTGGCAGAATCATTAGTGTGTTGGACTAGCAGCATTTCTTCTGGCTCTTTACATTTTGAATTCAAATTCCACTAAGGTTAGCTTTGTTTTTCTTCCTTTCAGGATCAAGTACTGGGGGTTAATGTAATCACCCCCCCCCCGCCCCCTCCTCTCACAGTTATTAGCCTTGTGCCAAAATTAGAAAGAATTATGATTAAATAAGTCTTCATTATTGATATGTGTTGAAGCAAATTATAAATAACTGCATATAACACTTTGGAGTAAAAGTTACTTGGATGTAGGGGGAAAATGTGGAAAGTTTCCTGCTTTTTCTTTCTGATAGAATTAATGCATTTAATTCAATGGTAGAAAGAGTGTGGTTGCTTTAGTGTATTTGGCAGCATGTCTGTCTGGGTTACTAAAGATGCATGGCTTGTGTCTTTCAGGCATCTTTTGTCTTTTTTTCTATCTTAAGGATGTTTGACCTAATGTATATAAATTATCATTTTTCACTGAATTCACTTTAAAACACATATTCATTGGTGGCTCTCTGTTTGAACTCTACATTATTATTGTTCAAAGGCCTTGTCCAACTTTGCCTTTAATCCTTTCATGATCAATAAAATAATGCACCAGTCAAGTACGTAGGTGGATGACATTGACTTCTCCCTTCCTCCTCAAAATTGGTGGCCTTTTCCATGAGCCAAAAACTTATTACATTTATGTAATTGTTCTGCAAAATTCTTGAGAAGACACATTTGATTAAATCGTCACAGGATGTGTGAGACAAAAAGAGCTTTGACAAAGAAACAAAAACTTATTACATTCTTTCATTTGCACAGTGATGATCTTATTAACAATGGATCACTTAATTGTCTCTGTATAAAGCTGTATAACCTCATATAGACAGTACTTTCCACAGGATATTCAATGTTCCCAAAAGTGTTATTATTGTCTTTCATTTTACTATTTTTGGCATTTTTCTTTGTTTGTCAATGTTTTTTAAAAAGTCCACTTTTCTCTGTTAACTTTGCCTCATTAATTAATATCAATAACTTGTGCCTCTTTGTAACTTGGTTTGTGACCAAATTATAGTAATGGAATTGTTGATAGGGCCCAACAATTTTTAATAGCAAGTTTTGAACTGATAAATTTTTTATAAAGCTCCTAAATTCAGTATTAGTAAACCCATCTACTTGAGATATCTCACTGGTTATATTCATCTCCTTAAGCCTGCCTTAACAAAACGAGAAACAATAACATCTGTAACCTTTTTCAAAAGACTATGTATAATCATCTGTTGTTTGTATAAATCTGAAGAAGTCTTGAAAAGTATCCAGGTATTTCTTTAGACTTACTAGTAAATTGTCACAGCTATGTCAGTAAGATTTAATGAAAATGCTTTCTTAGAAATGCTTAAGACATTCCTGTGTTATCCTAAAACTGTTTTCCATGTTTTGAGTATGTTCAAATTGTAATTTGTTGCTGTCAGTAGGTCAAACATCAATGAAACACATGTCCATAACACTGCAATTTGTCTTATGCTACATATGCACAGCCACAAACATGTCAAAGATTTATATGTAAAACTTGTCAGATATTGATTAGTAGATATCATTCAAATTTTTATTGATAGTATGTCTTCAAAGTGTTACTTGTATTATTTCTGATCTTTATATCAAGCAATTTACTAGGCACATCATTTTAGAACTGCCAGGTTGTGATATGTCTTTTTCCCTTCTGCATGCTAAGATATCAGAATTTATTCCTGTTAATCTCTGTCTAGCTAATCTGATATATTCAGATGTCATACAAAACATCTGTTACTCTGATTTCTATTCTTGCTTTGAGAGTCTATTATATCAGTCAACTTCCTTTCGATATAAATATCTCAAGCTATTGTCTTCACTTGTCTCAAACTTTCTGATTTTTTTTCTTTAAGTGCCTCATTGTCCATAACTTGTATTTCCTCTCAGCTACATTGTAAAAGTAAAATATATCATTTTAAAATAGCTCAATATAAAGTTGCATATGAATGTAGATATTTTTACTTGATTCTTAGGAAATTCATCTAAAATCATATATAGCATAGAAAAGGTTAAATAGCTGTAGCACTTAGACATTATACAAATTTGGTATAATTAGTAAAACACTGAATGAATATTATTTTTACACGACTGTTTCTTTACGTCATTAAGTAAATCCATTATATACGTATTACATAAACTTTTGTTCGCTAGTGTAGGCGCAGGTGTAAATATAAGGCGTTTGCTTCCCAACCACATTGTTCCAGGTTTAGTCCCACTGCATGACACCTTGGGCAAATGTCTTCTACTATAGCTTCAGGCCAACCAAAACCTTGTGAGGGGATTTCGTAGACAGAAACTGAAAGATGCCTGTCGTGCATGTGCATGTGTGTGTGTGTGTGTGTGTGTGTGTGTGTGTGTGTGTCCTCTCTCTCCCCCCACCACTTGACAACTGTTGTTGGTGTGTTTATGTCCCCATAACTTAGCAGTTCAGCGAAAGATACCAATAGAATAAGTACCAGGCTTAATAAATAAGTACTGGGGTTAATCAATTCAACTAAAATTCATTAGGGCAGTGCCTCCGCACAGCAACAGTCTAATGACTGAAACAACTAAAAGATAGTGTGATTAGATGCCTCAGTAAAATTTGGATATTTAAATGATTTTCAAAGCAATTATTTTACAATTGGTCTATTATTTAATAGTAGGTTATAGGTTTTTCTATGCATGGGCCATAAGTGGTGCGATTACAAAAAAAAAAGCCAAATCTGCAGTGCTGGTTTGGGATCAACCAGGCTAACTTACCATTGATACACTTCATGAAAGTGAAACTTTGATGGTGACTTAATAGCCTGGCAGTTTATTTCTAAAGGAACCTTTGCTTCAGATGTGTTGTTTTTTGGTCTATTTGAAGAACATGCGGTCTATTTTGCTATGCAGAGGTTGATCCCAGGTTACAGAGTTGTAGTGAGACATGATACATCTGTTTTGTCTTTCAATCTTATCTTTGGAAATTCTTATGATAGTGATATCAGAGATGTAAAGAGTAGGTTGCTTCGTCCTTTAGTACAGAATTTTAATCTATTTTATCTATTGATATTGCAACAGTTTTGTGTAATATATAGTTTGTTTGAATTTGAATGATAATGTTTATAAATCTTGTTGTATCAGTTTAATCTATTGTCAAGATGTTTAAATGTTTGCTGGACATGATATTTGAGAAACTTTATGGATTGAAGCAGATTTTTCTTTTGATGTGTAGTAGTAGTTTATGAGTGTATGCAACCTTACATAATGTGAAGTTCGTTATTTCGGAGGGTGTGTGGCTTCAGATTGGTCGAGGAGTACTTTGGAATCCAAGCAGACCTTTTAGTATAGTTAAGATAAATCTTCTGCATTTCTTGAAAGCTAATGGTAAATTTTCTTGGCCAGATGTGCCAGCAAGTACTTTGTGTGTGTGTGTGTGTGTGTGTGTGTGTGTGTGTGTGTGTGTGTGTGTCTCTCTCTTTTTAGGTAGCAAGAAGATAGTTTCTATGCAGCGTTCACTCTTTGGCATCAGCCAAAATCTCTCTTGAAATATTTCCCTAAAGTCTCTGAACTAGGAACCTTTTGATAATGAGTCTAAATTTTAGAGGCACATTCTCACGAGAGATATTATGCCCATGGATAAAATACTGATCAAATGAAGTTCATCTCAAAGGAACAACATATATTATAGTAAAATCTTTCATGAAGAAATAGCAACAGGTGTGCCTTTATACTTAGTATGTAGAGAAGGAATGGGCAGGAATTCAAGAGAATGTAAGTAATAACTTATCTGCATAAGGATGTGGCAGCCTGAAAATAAATAAACTCTTAATATTTTGTAAATTGATCATCAGTGCAACTTCGACAATGCTTCCAAATAACAAATTTTGCTTTTTAGGCAACTTCATAAATCTTGTGCTTGGCATTAGTGATAACTATAAAAGAATTTCAGAATGGTTACTTTAGGTTTAGGGTATTTCTGCTGTTCTTGTAATAAATGGAATTTCTATTTGTACATAGCAGATAAGTTGGATTACATAAAGCATGTGGTGAAATCCAAAGATGTGCTAATTAGAGAGCACTAATCTGCTGGGTACATTAAGTGAAATTTCTGATGAACCAGCAGCTAATTTTCAAGGAACTACTACTAGGCATGTAGCATAAGGATGTTGGTATAGATATACCATGAGGATAAATAATATAAAATTCTAATGAACTTGTGATAATTAACATCAAGAAGTTTCCAAACTAGGCCATTTTTGTTGCTAAGACAGAGATCATCTCTGATTAAGCAGATCTATGATCAAAAGCTTTCCAGCCATGACTGTCTTGTCTTCTTTGCAGGCATAGTTTTTTGAGGGTTGCATTATTTTCAGGTCCACTAAAAGGTTACTTGATTGATGTTCGACTTCTATTTTAGCAAGTCAGGGGACCTTGTACATGTTGATTATTAGGTGAATTAATCAAATGAAGAAGAAAAAAATATTCAAATTGGAGTTTATAAGTGAAAATTTATATATTACTAATATATATTTAATATTTATTGACAATAAAATTTATATTTTATTTCAATAAACTTTCAATTTTAACATTTTGTAGAAATATTTTATCTTTGAAATTATACCAGAACTATATATTTTTCATATTGTTTTGTATATGCTTTTATGCAGTTTCTTTAAAATGGGAGTTTGAGATGAATATATATATATATATTTTATTCAGTATACTGCTTTGTAATGCTTATTCTATATTGGTTGGATTTATCTTTATTTGTGGCTGTGTTTATATTTCTTTTCTATTTTAAAATTTATATTTTATCCTTTTTATTGTTCATTAGAGGTTCTTCTTTATTGCTATGTCTATTTTAAATATAAAAAGTAATTGAAAAGTTAAATATATTAATTCTTTTAGAATGAAATTTGTATGAATAAGATATATGGAAATGCTGAAATACACATATTAGGTTTTTAGATCCAAGGTTTTGATAGTTGTCAATATTTTTTACCTTAGAACTAAACTTTTTACAAGCAAATTCATTTTTTTTTTTTATGCTAATAAAATTATTTTAAAATATTAAAAAACTTGTTATACTTAAGAATAACCATTATAAGATTTCTTTTAATGTAGCAAATATTTTTAAAACTACAATAGTTAAAAATCAGATCATATTGTATGTTGCAACAGTTTTTTATTGAAAATATATCTATGAAATATAGAACCTATAATAAGTGATAATTATTTAAACACATTAAAAAATACATATGATATGCTGTTGATGGTGCTGCTGTTGCAGAAATATGTAAGGAAAAACACATAAATTGTGATTGATAAACACCAACAAAGCACTAATTTGATTGTATTTTTTTCCAATAATTGTCACATAGTGTGCAGTCAGATGAGGATATTGAGCAAGGAAAAGATGGGAAAAACAGCAATAAAATAAGGTAAGCAAGCAAAAAAGAAAAGAAAATGAGATATTTTTTTAATGACTAACCCTCTAACAAATATTACTAACAATTTTCTTTGGTTATTTAAAACCTAAGTCACTGGTGTTCACATGAAGTGAAAAAGAAGTTTGACGTTTTATCCATAGTATGAAACTAGCATCTTGCAGTGCATAGTTTCTAATTAGCATTTACAATTACCGGATAAGTAAATGTGTAACACGCTGTATTTGGCTTCACTTTGAACAGAAGTTTACACAATTTTTACATTTAGTTTTTGTCTTATGTTATGGAAGTATTGTCATAATAAGCTTAATAATTTCAAAGATTGTAAAAATTTCCTGCTAGACATTATCATTAGAATGTGTATTTTCAATTCATATAATTATTTCAGTAAGTTTCCAGAGAAAGTCAATAGACTTTTTGTGTGTTGTATGGTAATCAACTTTTTAATATTCACACTGCTTGGTGTTCACTCTGAATATATATAGCTCAGCATTTTCAGGAAAATTGTGAACAAAGGGAAAATTCTAAAGAATTTTTGAGAATAAGGACCAAGTGAAATAACTTGTCACAGTTCTTGGAGGTGAAACACAGTAAGCATGATAGGAGGAGGAGATGCATAGGTAAAGGGGGTATGAAGTAAGATAGTTCAACAGAGTAAAGGTTGTAGAAGCGATAGATGGAAGATATGAGGCTGTTAGCTAGTGATTGCAATGTGTTGGTAAGTGACTCATTTCCAATCAATTTGGATGGCTTTTTTTTTTTTGGATATAGTTTGGAATGTTTGTATATATGTATCAGTAATGCTGAGACATATATATGAGCACTTCATCATTAGAGTTATTTCAGCTTTGTAGAGGATTGGCAACTGATCACTACTGATATATTCACTGGTTTTTAAAGAGAAATTCTGGTCTCTATGATTCTGATTGATTTTAAAATTATGTATGTAAGATTTCCATGAGAGATCATCTGAGATAAAGAAACCTAGCATTTATAGTAACTTTGAAGGTTTTAGTTGTGGGTTGTTCATGATTATAGGTGAGATATAAGACTGTCTAGTGAATATCTTTGTGCTAGAGAGAATAAGTTGTCATGTCATCAAAGCATGTCCTCAAGGTTAATGTTCATAGAAATCGGTGTTTGGTGAACCCCCATTTTGCTTATATCTAGTTATTTTCATATTAATATGACATACAGTAACATAAATTATTGAGAAACAAAGAAATATAAGAATATGACGAGTGATATTTTTCTTTTTATTACAAATTGATAAACATGTGAACTGAGATTAAAGAAATACTGAAGTGACAGGTTAGAAATAGACCCTTCTGCATAATCTTTAAAAGAATTCTCAGCATGTAAAATAGTCATCGGGTAAATAGTCAAATGAAGAAGACATCTGTTTTTGAAAGAAATTTCCTATACTCAGGTAGTATAGCCAGTTATCAAAGTACCTGTTCCAAATTGTTTTTCTAAATCTATATCTTTGGAATTAACCTCTGTGTGTGTGTGTCAGACAGACAAAAAGAAAGTGAGTGAAAAAATTAAAGAGAAATAATATTCTTGTGGGGCTGGGGTAAATAGTTATTAACGAAATAATGTCTTGTTTGAGGATTCATTAAACATTGAAAAGCTCTATAATAAAAGATGACATTTCATCCTTGTCCAAAAGATTACTTCATAAAAAAAATAAAAAAAAAAATAAAAAATAAAAAAAAAAACAAGCCTGTTTTAGATTGTCTCATTTTGTTCCTACTATCAAGGGTGGAAATAATTCATTAATGTGACAACTTTGGTTTTGTTTATAAATAAAGTGTTTTATTTAATGTGTCTGTTATATCTATAACTGCTATACTGAAGTAATGAATCACTTGGATGGTGAACTTAAACCACATATTTTTGATACCATCACCACCACTTAAGCAGCCCTTTTGTACCATTGCTAGAGTCTACTCTGTTACAAGTAACTGACCATTTAACCTATTCTCTGCTTTGAAGGTAACTCAATATCTTGATGCACTATTCCGTTTCAGCAATCCATTAGTATCTTTTGTTACCCTGTCTTGGAGGCTCTACGGAGGGGAAGGGTAATGCCCTACCTCCACTGGTTATGCCCCTCCCGCAAATTAAATGCTTGTTAGATACTCTTCATCATCTTCCATGCTGGCATGGGTTGGGCAGTTTGACAGGAGCTATCAAGCTGGAGAGCTGCATCACACTCCATTGTATCCTTTAGTATGGTTACTATGGCTGAATGCCCTTCCTTATGCCAGCTTTTTACAGTGTTCTGAGTGCTTTTTATATGTCACCAACACTGGGTAGGGGTGGTATCGCCAAGTAATTTGCAAGACAAAAACTGTTCAGCTGGGAGAAGAAGTACAACTGAGGGAAGTGGCTTCATGCTAGGTGAGAGATTAGAGTATTATGGAGGGATAGAGATAGGTGTCTTTCTTTTCCAGTAGGAAAAGAAAATCAAATAGAAATTGTAGTTGTGATACCCATGCTGGTGGCACGTAAAAAGCACCATACGAATGTGGCCGATGCCAGCGCCGCCTTGACTAGCTTCCATGCTGGTGGCACGTAAAAAGCACCAACCGATCGTGGCCACTGCCAGCCTCCTCTGGCCCTTGTACCAGTAGCACATAAAAAGCGCCCACTACACTCACGGAGTGGTTGATGTTAGAAAGGGCATCCAGCTGTAGAAACACTGCCAGATCAGACTGGAGCCTGGTGCAGCCTCCTGGCTTCCCAGACCCCGGTCGAACCGTCCAACCCATGCTAGCATGGAATACAGACATTAAATGATGATAATGATGATGAACCAAGTACTCCAATTACTGTAATAAAAGCTAAAGGTTTCAAAACAGTTGTCTTTAGTTATCTTCTTTGTGATTTTATCAGAGATGTTCACAACAACAAGACAGCTGACTTCTGTGATGGTACATTTTCTTGTCTGTCCCAAACAACAATATCCAACCTGTTATCTTTGCACTTGGCAGATGATTTGACAGGAATATTCCTTGTATTGATGTTTATGTACGTATTGAGTAACAGGAGGATTCTGTATATTTATCCCAGAACAGTCTTTTTTGAATGACATTGTATATTTGTTTTAGTGATATCATGTTTCATTGGAGGTTGTACCTTGATGATATGTCTAGACAACTGTTGTGATATGATATGTCTAGACAACTGTTGTGATATGATATGTCTAGACAACTGTTGTGATATGATATGTCTAGACAACTGTTG
>JAOPJW010007584.1:65478401-65489990 GCA_027122535.1 Octopus maya | reverse complement strand
TAAAGAATAAGTCCTGGGGTCGATTTGCTCGACTAAAGGCGGTGCTCCAGCATGGCCACAGTCAAAAGACTGAAACATGTAAAAGAGTAAATATAGTATTGTTATTTTAGATTTATATATATTCATGTATCTATGTAGCCAGATAAATTCATTTCAATGCTGGGAAACTCTTTGAAGGTAGTCAATAGCTTCTGCTATATTGATAACCTAATTAAGCATTGAAAGAGGATGCTCAGTAAGCATAGTAACTAGAGTAAGAACAGAGTGGAAAAAGTTCAGGAAACTATTATTATTATTATTATTGCTGGTGACAAGAGAAGTCTCTGTTTTTGGTGAAGAGTAGATTTTATGGAGCTTGTGTACAAAGTGCGATGCCGCATTGTAAGGAGACATGAGGACTTAGTACAGAGGATATGCAAGTTTGGACAGAAATGAAGCAAGTATACTTTACTGGCTGAATAATGTTAAGACACCTATATCTGACCTTCTGCTCATACTCTAACTTCTCAGTACCTTGCACACTGCCAGTTTAGGGGTCTGGTCTTGTTAGTTACTCAGTGATCTTGCTGCTGCTGCTGGAGCCATATAAAAAAACTGTTCAGTACAGTCTGTGAAGTGGTTGGCATTAGGAAGGGCATCCAACATTAGAAACTATGCCAAAGTAGACAGTTTGGTGCAGTCTTCTAAGTTGCTAGTTACTGCCTAACTGTCCAACCCATATCAGAATGGAAAGAGGACATTAAATGATGATGATGATGAATGGTGTGGTATAGACGAGCTGAGAGGAAAACTAAGTATAAGAGCAATCAGTCATACTGTGCAAGAATGGGGACCAGATGAGTATGGACCTGTAGTTTGGATGATAAAGTGCCAGGAGATCCTAGTAGATCTTCTTCTAGATGGCTTTCTTAGTATTTGAGAGAATTAGTTTTCTATGTGCTAATTGTGTTTAATGCTCCTGCACACCTGCTGTATACAAAGTCTACCTTTTCTATTATTTGTACCCGTGATTCTACTATACTTCTTGTGAGTTCATAGTTTATACTTCATGGAATTCCTATCATGTCCATTTCTGCATATCAAGCAGGGCCATTTCCTTGATGGTAGCAGAGTCCTGTCTTCTTTCTTACTAATATGTTAATCTTTGCTAAGTTTGCGGCCACAATTCCAGGTTTTGCCTCCATGTCTGGAATTTCTTCTCTAATTCTGCTACAGATTCAAGCTATGAGAACTAGGTCAATAGCATACAGGAGTTCCTATGAACAACCGGGTTCTGACTCCTCTGCTGTAGCTTGGAGGATTATGATAAATAGAAAGGAATGAAAACTGAGCCTTGGTGGACTCTTACCTGCATGCTAAATAAATTGTTATTCTTGTTGACTCTTACCTTGATGATGGCATCCCTGTATATGGCTTGTATTACCCTCATCTATTCCTAGCATCTTTAGTGATCACCAGTTTTCAGAGCATGGAATCCTGTAAAAAGGCTTTCTCTAGCACACTGGCAATGAATGCTAGGTACTCTGGCTTCCTACTAGCTAAATACTTTTTCTGCAGTTGTCTCACTGGGATGACAGCATATATTTGATATGTATATGATATGTATTTTTTTTTATATATATTTGCTCCCCACTTTCCTCTCTCATATATATATATATATATTGTATAAAGATATGTCCCTGTGTCTGTGTTTTATATAAAGATATGTTGCGTAAGCGCGAAATTGCATTGATCCTTTGGCCAATAACTGATAAGGATTTGACAACCTTCTCTGTCTGCTTTACATTTGTTTGTGCATTTATTATATGTTTTTTAACTTACATATATCTTGTATTAAGATATATGTATATATATATTTCATAAAATCATATATCTTAGGTGTATGTATTCCCATCTAAAAATGTATATTGTCCATATATTTATATGTATATATATGTTTATGTGTGAGAGAGTGAGTGTGAATTAGATGCAATCTTGTGCTATGTGTGTATATATTTGAGTTTTATTTATCCTGATGAACTCTTTTTAATTTAATGCATTTTAACATTTCCTCCTTTTCTCCCTCACTTCTTTCATATTACATTTTTAGGCTTCGGTGAGTTATCTCATTCTTCCTTTTTTGATATTGTCTGTACAATAGTTGTAAAACATCTCACCCATATATTTAGTTTCTACGTGCTATTTATTTCTTTACTTGCTGTAATTTAAGAAAGCAATATTTTTCATTTAAAGCCACAATGGATGTAGAAGAATCTTCCTTTTTTTTTTTTTTTTTTTTTTTTTTTTTTTTTGAGAATACAGTTAACATTTATTTTAATATAATTAATAAAAATACAAAAAGGAAAAAATTCAAATATATTTGCATTGTAACTGGTAACTTAGCATTACCTTGTTGGAATCCTCCCACCTTCAATTTTTATTGTACTACAATATAAACACTACTTTTAAGTCTTCCAATATATTTTGAAAATTTTGATTTGCTTTTAAATTGACTCTGGACAGGGGGGAAAAAAAAGGAAGATATTCTTATCATTTAAAATCATTTCATTTGAGTTTCTGAATTATTTGTTGTGTATGTGTGAAATATTATTTCTATTGAATTTTAATTTAGTCTTAATTAGTTGTTTGTCAATTTTAAGGTTATCTTAAAAATGCTTGAAACAAACATTCCATTTCTGGTTTTAATTTTCTATCACTTTATACTTGTACAGTTATTTGGAACATAAAATGCATTCTCTCCTCTTTGTTTAGATTCTGAATTAAAATTTTGTACCTTTATTTACTTATGCACAAATCAAATGTCTTTATGCATAAATCAGAAGTTGTGTTTATGCAAGAAATCAGTTGTTTTATACTTGTAAACATATTGCATTCTTCTGAAATTACCATTTTAATGTGTATTTCCTCAATACACTAAAAGATTTTATTTTGCTAAATAAGTGAAATATTTAGGGTCATGTAAAAAGTAATTCTATGGCAACTTTAGTGAAGGAAAGTTACTTTTTCTTTTCTATCAAACTCATATCTGTTTATACATCTGTAAGCATGACTAGAGTAACTGAAGTTTCATCTGGTTATCATAACATTCAAACTGGAAACTTTCATATTGTGAAGCACTACTAGCTGTTGATCTTTGTTTAATTATTATTGCTCATTCATTTTGTATGTATGTATGTATGTAATGTATGTGTGTTTTGTTGTTTTTCTGGCTAGATAATTCAAATTTATTACCTATACAGGAACAAGCCTGTTTTTAACTCAGAAATATGGTTCTTTCATTGTATTTTAGAAAGCACATGTGTATGTATTATGTATACATACTAACTTGTGTGTATCTATGTATATTTTTCTGTGCAGAATTGAAGTCAGTTACTAGAAAAATGACAAAGGATTCGTTGTTTGAGTCAAGATACATCCTGCGATTTGTGAATATGAGAATGAGTTAATAAATGCATTTATGTGGGTGTATATCTGGATAATGTGTGTATGTGTATTTACTATATGTACATATAAGATTGTGTATATATGTTTATTCCAAGAAATTTAAATGAAGAATCTTTAGAATGTTTTGCAAATCTTCACTGTATCCACTAATTAATTGGATTTGAAGGATGTGAGTGAGTTTGTTTTGTTCTAGCACTTTTGGGCTTCTATTTTCTAATGCAAATCTGTTGTTTAATTATCCAATGCATCTCTGATAATAAGTACAGGAAGACATTTAGATCCAGGACACAAAAGTTGTAAGTTCTGCATCAGTTCCCCATTGATGATCTTTTCTACAACTTTAGATAAGACATTGATCTCTATGGGCAACTAACTTATAATATAAATTATGATAGTTGTTCCTTGTCCTCTGAAACAATGTGAGGTCTGTTGTTTTTGCATAAGTTTGTTGTTTTTATTGGATTGCTCCATGGTATTCCTTATTTTTAAAGGTGTGGATTCATGGGTCTGCTGTGCTTTTTGTATGAGCATCAAGACGAATCCTTCATGTAATAGCATTGTAAATATTTTTGGCTACAATCTCTTGTCTCATGAAAAGGTAGTGTGACATTTTGAGGCAGTTGTTGTTGATGGAGGTTGTATCTTTCCTGCTGCAATGGACACAATCGATGTGTCCTCTCATATGTATGTATATTTGCCCATCCATTCACATACATACATTTTTTCTGTCTAAAAAAGGAAATATATTTAGCCTTAAATAATAAATGCATTTTTATAGTATTTTCTTCACTTTTACTTGATACTTTTTAACTTTTAAGTAATAAATTTTGTAAACTATTACCAAGATTTGATGTTGTAGTATGATTAAAGAATTGGCTACTAGTCTTTTATCTTATCTGTCTATAAGGCCTGTTGTCCTTAATTTTCATTTAGATAGTATTTCAATTTTCTTTTTATATGTGAGAATGTTTTATATAGTAAGAATGTGTCAAATTTTGAAGTGTCTTCTTTACTATTTTCTTTTGTCAGCATTATCTGTTCACTAAATATGTGTAGTCTTTATATCATTTTGCATGCATATATTCACATTTGAAATTTTTCAGTAAAACTAATTCTATTTATTTGTTCAAAACTCTGGAATATCATCATGTTTTATTTATTTATTTATTTATTTATTTATTGGCACAAAAATGTCTTCACATCATTATCTCATCGTCAAAATCATGCACTTTGTTTAAATAGCCTTTAATTGGCATAATTTCAGCATTCATATGGCACCAGTCTCATCATTTTCCTAAAATTCATTGTGATCTATTTTAGCTTTATTTATTTTTTTTTTTTTATTTTTTTTTTTTTTGCTTTTCTATTCACTTTGATCTCAATGATTTTATGTATTTCATATATTGTAGTTTTAGAACATTATTTTATTATAACTTTTTGTGTCAATATCTCAATTTTTAACTTATTTAAGAATAAGTGAGAAATTGAGAAATATATTGTCATTTAATGAATTTTTATGTATATTTCATACTGATACATGTTTTTCATTCATATGATCCCCTTTGATTGAATAAATATTAAAGGTACTTGTTATATCTTAGCAAACACTGGTCAACAAAAATAAACTAGTTTTTCTTCAGAGATGCATCCAGTTGCATCCTTGGCAGGAAATCTAAATCTTTCTTTAGCATTTTTGGACTGTAACAGTTTTTTTTTTTTAATCTCAATTTTTAAAAATATTTACGGTATTTTATATAACATTTTCTGCAGAATTTGTATATCACTTGAACTGAAACAGCCTACAGTTGATTAATTCAAACATAATTAATTTTAACCTTATGGCAGATTCATTTAAATACACTACACATGTTTGTGGAGAATATACATTAGAAAAGTTGTTTTTTTTTAAAAATATTATGAATATGATCTTTTCTCATATAAACTTACTTGAGTTGTCATGACAGAGTATCCAAAAACTGTCAGCCATCATGACTCCATTCCAAAATCCCTGCTATCAAGTTTCCATTACATAACTATATTGATGGAATCATTCTTCTTACTCTTTGCTAATGGCATCAAGATTTTCTAGAAAGAAATCTAATGAGAATATAAGAAGTGTTAGGTTGTTGGTGTTAGGAAGGGCATTCAGTTGTAAAAACCCTGCCAAAGCAGACAGCGAAGCCTGGTGCAGTCTTCTGCTTAACCAGCCCCTGTTGAACTATCCAGTCCATGCCAGCATGGAAAACGGATGTTAAATGATGATGATGATTACGCCCATTTCTTTATAGGTGTCAAGGAGTTTCTCAATCACACTTCTATATACAGGGAATTTATTTCTCAGAAAGTTTTCACATAACCACTCAAAAGCTTTCCAAGCTGGTTATTCCAGTGTATTGAGCATTTGTTCAAATTCAGTACTTTTAGAAAACCTCATTGATCTGCAGCCCTACAAAAGTCCACTCTTTTAACTTTGCTGCACTCACATCTGGAAATTTTCCTTGGAATGGTATTCAAATCCTTTTGAATTAATTTTACCCACTGTTTCTACAAGATCTTTCATCAAATTAAATATAATATGGATACATGGTAAGAATATCTTCTTGGGGTCAACTAAGAGGACAGATTTGAAGCTGTTTATTCATGGGACACATGGTGACCTTACTGGCCAGTTGCATTTAACAGTGATCCTTTGTTACATGACTCCATTGTCTGTGGCAAAGCATTGATTGTTTCTTGATTTTTTTTCTTTAATTATTCATATAGTCCACTTGATCAAAATGTGCAGATTTTAAGTGGTACCCACTGCTTTTCTTGGTCTCCTATACAGCAACTAATTTATATCAAGTATATACATAGATCTCTTGTGACAGTTTAGCTGGGCTTTATTTTTAAGAATTTCTTTAATAGCAGAAAAGTTCTGGATGATTTTTACATCTGTGAAGAATGTTGATTAAATGCTAATAATCTGAATGACTATTCTAAAAAATACAAAATATTTCAATATATAACTGTAGAAAAATACAATTGGTCTGATCTCAAAAGCTATATGTTCTGAAAAACTGAAGATAGCTTCAGAAGTGCTTTCTGGTTCACTCAGATATACTCCCCAATGGAAATTCTTTGTTGACCGGTGTTTACTGTTGCAAATGCTTATAATCATCAAAGCCAATCATGATATACTCCTCTAACACTTACAATACTCTCTTTCTCTCTACTCTTTTTTTCAATCTATACACACACTTACAGATTATCATTACAAGTGTTTTCAAGTGAACATGTTTCTAAAATTATTGACTACTTCATGACTAGTATTGGAAATATTCTAAACAAAGAAGCCTTAAATCTTAAGATATATATTTGTGAGGAACTTTCATTCTCAAGTCAAAAATTCTCTTTTCCATTGACTTTTTGTGAAATTTTACCAAGAATATGGTAAAATTGGTTCATCTTTTATAATCCATAAATTATCTCTAAGAGTCAATTCTATTACTATTTCGTAATTATTTGGTAATTGATAGCTATATATATGTTCTTAAATTAAGTGTCCATTATTTATTAATGGGCCTCTTTTATTTTTCCAAAAGGGTTTTACCAAGGTTCTGTTTGCTGTTTAACTCTCAATGTGACTTTTAGGATTCACATATTTTTAGAATATGTGGTACCTTTCTTAATTTCCTAATGTGTTGTTAGTTTTCTTCTTTTATTTCCCTTTATCATTTCACTCTTTAATACAATCCTTTTCATTACATGTTCTGCTCAATACTGAGAGAAAAGAGCTTTTTGTTTCTTTTCTGTAATTGAACAGCATGACCTTTTCCCCTCCCTTCAATAATTCTGTAGTAGTATCATCACCATGGCATGTATCTGGCAACCTAACCACATAGCCTAGTTTTGATTTCCATTTTGGAGACTTTCTTTTACTTACCATTGATATTGTTCTTGGAAAAGGCATGAGCATGACAATTTTCTGTTTTCCATCTCCCACTAAATCTTAAATTTCATGCCTAATAATTGTTAGGAAAGTTGCATACTATTTTATTAGTAGTATTTAGAAATCATTAGTTATAATTCTTAACTTAATGTCTTGTTGCATTTATTTATTTCTCTGTATGTAATGAATTCAATTCTCCTCAAGGTCAGCTTCACTTTTCATCCCTTTGAGTTGATGAAAATCTACTATACTGCTTTCCCTAAAACACTAGTCTTGCTGGAAATTTCTAAACTACCACTAAAGGTTACTGAAAGCACTGGCTAATAGATTCTGTTGTGTGTTAGATTAAATACTTTAAGGTATTTAATTGCATTCAATTATGTTCTGTGAAAGTGCAAGGCCTATTGGTTAGGGGCGAAGGTGCATGGCCTAGTGGTTAGGGTGTGTACTCAACCAAGTCCATGGTTTTGATTTTCTGACCAGGTGATGCATTTCATTTCACATTGCTCTAGTCCACTCAATTGTAAATGAGTTCTAACAATGGTTGGGAAGTTAACCCTGTGGTGGACCAGCATCCCATTCAGGGAGTGGCTGGTGTTGTAATCGCGTGCATTTATAAGTCATGGGAAACTGGTTAAGCTCTGACTTTGAGTCATAGGGCTCATGACAAATCTCTCTCTCTCCCTCCCTCTGCCCCCTCCCCCATATATTCTCAGTTCAAATTTCATTTAATGTAACCTACACTTGTCAAGTAGTGCATTTGACCTAATCTACCGTAACCTTAAAATTCATGGCCTTGTGCCCATGTAAAAAATCAAAATTACACATAAAGAATAAAGAAATAATTGTTATCCTAAAGTTGTACTAGCACAAAAAAGTTGAAGGCTATTATTTATAGGTTTTGTAATATGTACAAGGTTTTTACTTTTAATCTATTTTAAATATGGCTGAAATAAAATTCATTGTAAATTAAAACTTTGTTATATTTAGTGTATGTTAATCACAGTCACAGTGGCTAACAGTAAGATGACTAACCTAATGTAAAAAAAAAACAAAAAAAAAAAAAACAGCTGCTCTGACTAAATGCAAAGAAAATATTGTTGAGTCTGTTGACAAACCAGAAAAGACAGAGCACAATGGCTGTGATATTTAGATGTAAAATTATTGACTTCAGAGTAATAAATTCAAACTTTACTGTCCAGTTTCCGTTCCTTGTTGCTAATATTGTACAAAGCCCCTAACAATGCTTGGTTCCATTTACCTGGCTGTCAAAATAAGTATTATTCCAACTTTATTCAGTAGCAGAAAGTACATTTAACCCTTTAGCATTTAAACCGGCCAAATCCGGCCAAATCCGGCCAAATCCGGCCAAAAGTATTCTGCCTATTCTATGTTCAAACTGCCCAGATCTGGTCTCTCACAACAACCCTACAATATCGTTTTAAAAATTAACAGCTACCTCATCAAAATCTCATAGCTACAAGATAATGCATGATTAGTTCAAAACAATGTGGATAAAAAAAGCATTAATTATGGCAGAATAAGGTGAACACTAAAGGGTTAAGAATAATAAATTTGTACTCTACAAGTGTATAGAGTAACCGATCAGTTAAATGTAAAATTGTTTTTATTATAAATGAACATGAAAACAAGCATTTATATATATATATATAAAATTAGTGACTCGCCCACTCCCAAAGATAGCATATGATGGAATGATAGACTGGTGTTTAACCATGAAAAAAAAAAAAAATGTCCTGTCTTAAAACCATTCCAATATAGAATTTTCTATCTCCATCCATTTGCTATATTTGATGTCAGTCAGGAAACGTTGTAAATGAAAATAAGATAAAATTAGACGGACAAAAAAAATTGAAAAATGTAAAAATGTACCATGTTTCTGATGGTGGTGAGTAACACTGGCTGATAAAAGAACATTCTTAGCTTCTATCTTCTTTCTTAGTTCACGGAACTTTGGTACACAGGTACTTTTTTGATATTGGTTTCGAATTTCGGAACACCCCCAGCGATTTCAGTGGTGGGGAGTTAACTTGGTTACATCAACTCCAGTGCTCAGCTGTGGCTCAAAAAAATAAAAAAACAAAGTCAATCTTGGTGGAATTTGAACTCAGAACATAGAGATGGCCTTTAAACATTTTGCCCAGCATGCTAACGATTCAACCATCTTGCTGCCTTTGTGTGTGTTTTTGTATTATTTTGGTTTTATTTCTGCAAATAAACTTTGTCGCGTGTATTCTCTGTGTAAACATCATATTATGTTTGTCTTTGCAGGTCTTGGTCTGTTGCTCCTCATTGTAGTAATTGTTGGTTGGAAGTTCACCCCCCAGGGGCACGAACCACTTCATTTACTATTTGGCTTAGGAGATCACAGTTTACTTAACCAAGCCCGATCACATGGTATGCAGCGGACTCGAGATGGCTATTGGCATGGAGGTAAAGTTTTCAATTCTTTTCTACTCTTTTACTCTTTTCAGTCATTTGACTGCGGCCATGCTGGAGCACCGCCTTTAGTCGAGCAAATTGACCCCGGGACTTATTCTTTGGAAGCCTAGTACTTATTCTATCGGTCTCTTTTTGCCGAACCGCTAAGTGACAGGGATGTAAACACACCAGCATCAGTTATCAAGCAATGCTAGGAGGACAAACACATACACACAAACACACACACGCATATATATATACATATACACGACAGGCTTCTTTCAGTTTCCGTCTACCAAATCCACTCATAAGGCTTTGGTCGGCCCGAGGGTATAGTAGAAGGCACTTGCCCAAGGTGCCATGCAGTGGGACTGAACTCGGAACCATGTGGTTGGTAAGCAAGCCACCCACCACACAGCCAGAAAATATCCATTGAAACTTATTCTCACTTCATAACATGAGAAAATATATCTTGCAATCATGAGATTTTATGTTGCAGCAAGTTTTTCAGGAGCACATAACTCACTTATCAAAAGTGATTTTTGTATTCAGTCATCACTGCTTTTATAAATTAATTAAAATTTACTAGATACATAATATTTGTCATATTCAAACACCCTTGCTAAATATATATATACATGATACAAATTCACATACACACATTTAGATAAATTCAAAATTCCCTTTCATAATGCATAGCAATGATGGAAAAAAAATTCCATGATCTGACCTGATTTTGTTCAGCTTACAAAAGACAGAGATGGCATACTCACCTGAAAATATAAAAAAAAACGAATAATCATTATAATAAAAATTTTTAATTAGTGATTTAATACATAGACATGAAGCCTCAAATAATTAGGGGATGGGGAAAGGGTTATAATGATTATAAGTCTTACCTGAATCTATTAATAATGTAAGAAATGTCTATAATGGTTCTATCCAGGAAGTAAGTAATTATAGCACTTCAACAGGAAATTATGTCTTATCTATGGACATCTACATCTTTGTCATCGTAATAATGAAGTCCAAAATGTAGATGATTAGAAATAGATACTACTAAGTTTTTAATTAAACGATTTACTATCTACACCATTATACATGTCCTACTCTTTTACTTTACAAATATTACCATACCACCTCATTGCTTTTGGTGGTGTGTTAATGTCGATGAGTTAAAAATGTAAACTGTTTGATGGAGAATTATAGAACATCAGATTAAAAATCAAATACTCTTTCAGCTTGTCCTATATTAGAAGTTCATCCTTGAGTATTGGTAAAGCAAGTGCACCAAATCATATATTAAAGTCAATATAATTGACAAGAGCAGTTCCTTGTGATTTGGTTCTTTAAATTAGAATATTGTTTCTCAACATTACCAAAGTCCTCTTGATACAATTGTTTTACTTCCTTGCATCATCCCTACATTATCTTATCTCCTAGGTATTGTATATATTTCCTAATCCTCTGTGTATGTGTGCATTAGCATGCATATGTGTTTATATGAGTAAGTTATTTAATATTTGGCATATTTTTTCCAATCTAGCATGCATATGTGTTTTTATGAGTATGTCGTTTAATATTTGACATATTTTTACAATCTAGTATACTATAAAAATTATACAAATTATAATTCTTATATTGGATATTGGATCATATGTCTTAACCCTTTAGCATTTAAACCGGTCATATCCAGCCAAAAGTATTCTGCCTATTCTATGTTCAAACTGGCTAGATCTGGTCTCTCACACCAACCCTACAATATGGTTTTA
>JAOPJW010007584.1:65027481-65038755 GCA_027122535.1 Octopus maya | reverse complement strand
CACGTATATTGTATATATTTTTTGCTTCTTACTCGCATGGTTCTGGATTCAGTCCTTTTGTGTAGCTCCGCATAGTGTCTTCTACTACAGCTATAGACTGACCAAAGCGTTGTGAATGGACCCATTTGGTAGATGGAAACTGGTAGAAACTCCTGTGTATGTGTTTGTTTATCTTACCTCACTGCTTGACAACCAGTGTTGCTTTGTTTGCATCCCTGTAACTTGGCAGTTCAGCAAAAAGGAACTAATAGAATGTGTCAAACTTAAAAAAATATGTACTGGGGTTGATTTGTTCAACTAAATCCTTTAAGGCAGTGCTCCAGCGTGGCTGTAGTCTAATGACTGAAAGAAGTAAAAGAGAAAATATATGTATGTATGTAATTATATATATATTCTTTTACAGGTTTGAGTGTGGCCGTGCTACAGCATCAGCTTTAATCAAACAAATTGATCCCAGGACTCATTCTTTGTAAGACTAGTACTTATTCCATTGGACTCTTTGGCTGAACCACTAAGTTACAGGGACATAGACACACTGACTTCGGTTGTCAAGTGATGGTGGTGGGGTGAACAAACACAGATACACACACACAAATACAAACATATACATACATATATATACATATATATACACACACACACACAATGGGCTTCTTTCAGTTTCTGTCTACCATATCTACTCACAAGGCTTTGATCATCCCAAGGCTATAGTAGACACTTTCCCAAGGTGCCATGCAGTAGGACTGAACCCAGAACCATGTGGTTGGGAAGCAAGCTTCTCACCATACAGCCACTCCTGCGCCTATATGTATGTTGATGTTTGTGTCTCCTTTTCTTGACATGGCATGATAGTTATAAGCAAGCATCGCCATCATACAAGCAATATCATTTGTTTTCAGTCTTCTGCGAAAATATATCCATGCCCTTCTTGGAACCGGGTGAGGACTGGTGGTAGAGTGGGCATCTGGCTATAAAAGAAATCTGCCTCACTGGATTCTATCTGACCCAATGTGAACATAGAAAAGTGGTCGTTAAAACAATGATGATAACAGCAACTGGTAATACTTATTTCAACTGAAATTTTCTGTTGTATGATGCAAAGTTTTGAGAACTTGGCAAGAAGCCTTGGGCATTATATGGATATTTTAAAATAAAACATGAGTTTTAGAGGGTAAGGGATGAAATGAGAAATTGAGGTGTCTTTCTTTATGGCATTAATAGCAAAAAATGTAACTCCATAATCAGGTTACCTTCTCCCAGACAGAAAATACATAAAGCTTGTTGAAACAGTAAGGGAGCTGCCATGTCAGCATTTGACGATCATAGTTCCTGGAAAAATCATTAGGGGTTTTATGACAAATAGTGATAAACTAATTATCTGCACATGCATTTTTTTTAGTAATTTTATGTTTAAATTCTATGTTTGTAATTTTGTGGCTCCTTGAGCAAATATCCTTTACTGTAACCCCTGTATAGCCCCTGGCTGATCAAAGCCTTGTGGGTGGATTTGGGCAGTGGTAACTGAACAGAAACCCAGTGTGTGTGTGTGTGTATGCCACCTTGTTTTGACACACAGCATGATAGTTGTAAACGAGTGTCATTCAATTCTAGTTTTCCTTGAAAAACATGTTCAGTTATTGGGGAAAATTACCTTGCTTAGAAACGACTGAAGGTTGGTGACAGGAAAGGTCTCCAGCTATTGAAAATCAGTTTGACCCATGCAAATGAAAAATTTGAGTTTAAAACCACGGTGATGATGATAATAATGACACAAGGTATATTCTCTTTGGTAGTGAAATTCTTACATTGAGGAGCAGCAAGGAAACCCAGCAGTTATAAAAATTGACCTTTCAACATGAAATAATTTGAGAATTTCATCAGAGAAAAGTCTTGGATGTTCAGACAAAATTTCTTAAATCTATGTTGATGGATTTATTGCTGAAAAAAACCTTTCAAAAATAGTTTTATGATTTGTTTAGTCTCATGACAATTTTACTTTATGAAAGATAAAAAAAAAAAAAAAAATGGAAGATATGTAATAGTTTTCTGATATTGGGAGTCCCTGGGACATGGAATGAGTTTCAAGTGTTTCCCCAAGAGCAGAAAGGACAAGAAATGCTGCTCTATGTTGTTACTGAATTTACTAGAAATGGCAGCCAAATATCCTCAAATCATATCCTGTTATTTTAAAATTCAAGAAGGCACTTTGCATTTGCATTTCTAGATACATATATAGTGCAATTGCTTTCAGTCATGTATCTAACCTATAGTTAACAAGACAAGTGGTTAAATATTCATGACAATATGCCAGAAATAGTGGCCAGCTGTCCTTCATATCACACCTTAATATGTTTATATCTGGCATGTGTGTCGTACATAAATAAATAGGCAGATATTTTGTACTACAACCCTGAGTCAACCAATACTGTTTGAGTACTATTTAGATTCGGTAAATGAAAACTGTATGGAAGCTCATCTGATATATAATATATATGTATGTATTTATGTATAGTGTGAATGCATGTATGTCTATGAATATTTGCATTCTGCACTTGACATAGAATGTGCTGAACTATTTGAATGGTGATGTCTGTTGACATTTCCTCTCAAATCATTAGCCAGCTTTGTTCTTTTGAAGAAGGACAATGAAAAATCCCTCACTTGAAAAGCAGTTATGTGCTAGCAACATGAAGGGCATCTGGCTATAAAACAATACTTCAATAGTATGTATTCATCTAACCCATGCTATGGAAAAATGGACATAATGAATGACACAGCAGGTTTCTACATAATTTATATACCTACCAAATTCCACTCACAAGAGATTAGTCAGCACAAGACCGTCATAGACTGTGTGGTGAGACTGAATCAGAGAACCCCATAAATGCCAAGCAAAGCTTTTTAGAATTAAGGAGGGTTCTAAGAAATGTCTAAATATTGAAAGCAGTGGTGTGTTTATAAGTGTAGAAATTGTCACTTCAATAATCAGATTGTGGTAGTGTTGTCTTTGAGTCACAGTTATGATTCATTGATTTGATACAAAAACATGTCATGTATTGAGAGAGAGAGAGAGAGAGATTAGCGATAAAAGCTTTTGGAGAAAACAACACATAGTTGTGAACAACCTTGCATATTTGATGTTAAACCAATAAAAATGATTAAAAGTTTGTGTTTGTACCAGAATGTGGTGCTGTAGATGATATATACTTGGCATAGAATAGACAGGTTTGCTTTTTATTGACTGATAAAAAGACTTCCCACAATGTTATGTTTTATGAGGTGGGCAAAGGTGAATGGTATGTGAAAACAGTTGAGACCCTGTAAAACATGTATAATCAGAATCAGCACTACATATAGAGATTAAGCCTTCAAGTAGATAGATCTATACCAAGGCTCTCTTTTTTTTGTTTTTTTTTTTTTTTTTTTTTTTTTTTTTTTTACCCCTTTTCCTTATGGCCTTATATAAACATTGATCAGTTTCTGAATCGGTCAGTAGGTGCTAGTGTAATATTACCATTTTGTTCATATTTTAGAATTAGCTGAAAAACAACGAAGAAATTTGCCATCCAAAAGAATGAGCTTGATTTAGGGATTGGTCTGAAGATAAACATAACAGAAACTATGTTTGCAAGGACATTATCTAAATCCTAGTGAAATCTCAGAAAAAGCTTTATTTAATATATATGGAAGAAATAACTGATTAACTGAAAATTGCTTACCAACACAAACCAGCTGCTAGATCACATATATGTACTTAATCTCTTCACTCTATTTTATATGGTGTTTCATGCCATCTCTACTTAGGCTCTCCAGAATCCTTCTTATCATATTCTGTCTTCTCATCCAAGTTTTTTCACAAAACACTGCACCTAATCTTTTTGTTCCAGTATATTAATCTTTCTGGTATTCCATACTTGCTTATATTTTACATGCAGCTTTTCAAGAGGCACATTAAATGTGTTAATCTTGTCAGTCTTGGAGGTCCTATTATCGCCATGACACTCCTGCTGAGCAAACCATCGAAAAATAATTCAGATTAACAACTGTGATTTATAAGCTCAAGCAACAATTTGAATATTTGATATGAGAATTCCTTTTTACAGATTGGCTCATTCAGTTTTCCAATGTAATTGTTGATAAGAATAGATAATATTAATTGAAATACATACACTGTACACTCATCCAACCCATGCCAGCATAGAAAAACATTTATAATGATGGTAAAGACTTAATATTGTTATGTGTCCCTCTTTTTTAAAGATGGGTCAGTGTGTGATTTGAAAGCGATTTGACAACTTTTTAGCAGATTAGCAACCAGATATATTCCCCCACTTTTAAGCTCACAACCAGGTAGATGGCTATCTTAACATGAATGTATTAGAAATATTTACAATATGTTGTTGGGTGTAAAAGGTGACATAAGTTAACTGAAGGGGTTTAGTAGCTATAGGCCAGGAAATACTTGCACACACATACCCTACTCCTTCCATACATAAATACAACTGTTTTAGATCATCAGATATTAGGGCTCGATTCCATAAGTCTTTCTCATTCTGTGATGATGGCAATTCACCAACCAAACTTGGTTGCTTACATTATGTTCAATCAGTGGTGGTGGGGATGATGATGATGATGATGATGATGATGATGATGACTTCCTCTTCCTTTCTGTTACTCTTCATCAAATGTTTATTTTTACAGATGTGTTGATTTTTGTTTTCTTCTTTTGCCTCTTCTGTGACTGCTAAATGTTAATTTAACATTTTCTACTTTTCCATTGCTAAAAGGACTGTAGTATTTTTAGTTCCTGTTCTGATTTGCTAGAAAAATGCATAAATCTTTATTCTAACTGTTTTTCTTAATTAAGATTCCTTTAAGGTATCCTCATTTATTAGTTATATATGCATTAGAAAAGTAAGTGCCCATTGATATAAGGGTTTTTTTTTTTTCTCTCTTGCTAAGAGAAACTATTAATTTTCAATGGCACTTTACCAAATTCTTTCAATGTTTCTTATATTTTAGGTGCCCAGGGGTATTTATTTATTCCAAGGGACTTAGCTTTGCTTAATCTACACAAGATAGCAGATTCCTCATTATCATCATCATCGTTTAACATCTGCTTTCCATGCTGGCACAGGTTGGAGGATTTGACAGGAACTGGCAAGCCTGAGCACTGCCAAGCCCTATTGTCTGCTTTGGCATGGCTTTTTACAACTGAATGCCCTTCATAACACCAACCACTTTACAGTGTACTGGGTACTTTTTATGTGGCACCAGCAGGGTCACCAAGTAACTTGCAAGCCAAAGACCATTGACTAGTAGGAGGAAGTAGTATATATTATATATTTTAAAATACCTTAGAATTTCTTTTCAAACTGCTTTTCCATTCCTTTTTTTTATATTATAATTGCACACAAATGTATTCCTACAGATGGAGTGTACTGAGGCATATCCTACAGCCAGATACTGAAGGACACCAGCTGGAGAATATGCTTCAGTACATTCCATTTGACCCTTCCAAGCATGACATAGTGGATATTAAATAATGATATTCGTCCTGTCAATATCATTTATTAACCATTGATAAAGTTTTTAGATCTTCAAAGCTTTCCTATTAAATTACATCCTTAACATTTGACCCATGAGAATTGTTTTCTTGGTGTGCATGAGCATTTAATCCTAAATTCTAGAAGAGTTATGGTACAATTTTAATGATTATATTGAGCAGTTGTAGCTTGTGGTTGAAGAGTTTGCTTCCCAATTACATGGTTCTGAGTTCAGTCCCACTGCACGGCACCTTATGAGTGGATTTAGTGGATGGAAAATGAAAGAAGCCTGTCATGTGTGCGTTTGTCCTTGCTTTGACATTACATGATAGTTGTAAATGAGTGTCAGTCATACAAGCAGCATTATTCATTTCCTATATACTGCAAGACTGTCTGGCCATGAGAAAATATTACCTTATTTGGAAGTAGGTGAGGATTCATGACATGAAGGGCATTTGACTGCAGATAGTGGTATCTGGTGCAATGGTGGTAGTAGATGATACAATAATGTTCTAAGCCTCATGTATAAGATTTAATAGTAAAGTATTAGCAGAGCTAACAACCTAAAAGCAACAAGTCTTTTTCATCACTGGTTTCAATTTGTCAGTTATTTCCTTCTTAACTCAGGATTGATCTTATTCCTGGTAGAATTTGTGGGTAATGGGTTACTCCCTGTAATCTTAGATCCCCACACAGTTTCAATAAGCCATCAAGTCCTCAAAATCCTTATGATGATCTTCCTTATTCCTAAAAGGCAAACCTCCTGCAGAAGTTTTACTGGACATTCCACTCCAATCGTCTTTATTCATTTGTCTATTTCATCACTCACAATCCCTAATTATCACACGTATAATCTTTACAGATTTCATATTCCAAATCTTCACAATCTGAAATTTTAATGAGTTGTAGTTTTTCAATTTTTCATCTGTTTTCATCTTTCCTCCTAACCTAAGTATCTGGCTTATGTTCCAATTTCTTATCCATTTGACTGGGAAAACTGCATAAGATCTTGACCCTGAATGGATAAGTACCAGTTAAGCACTGGGGTTCCCCTAAAAACATTTCAGGCTTTGTGCTTATAGTAGAAAGAATTATTATTATTATTATTGTGGTGAGCTGTCAGAATTGTTAGCATGTTGGACAAAATGCCAAATTCATTTTTAGTATTCTCGTTTGCGAGAACAGTCAAGTTTATTTCAAATATTCTCATTTTAAAAATCATCTCTGGCTAATCATTGGTGTTGCCTTGTCGGAGGTTTGCGCTCTCTGAATGCTCTTATTATTATTTTTATTTTTTTTTTTTTACTGTTTTAAGCCTACATAATAATGGGTCAGAAAGTTAGCTTTATAGTCGCTTCATAATTTTATTGATTTAATTTTTCAATAAATTTTTTTGTGATATTAATTTATTTCCTGTAAATTGGGTGGTTTAGGAAGTGGTTCAATTTTATTTATTAATTGTAAATTTTCCATTTTGTTTTACATTATTTATTTTTCTTATTTTTTAGGCGTTGATGTATCAGCCAACCAAGAAGAAGTGACAGACCGGGAGACATTCCAACTAGAGTTTGACAAGAATTCCAGGAAATGGGCTATAAGAACTGTAGACAATACTTACTGGGCAGTTGCATCTGGTACTTCTGGTATCCAAGCAACATCTAAAGATATGTAAGTCCAAAAGAGTTTTCAAAGAATTTTTATAAAGCTGCCATAGCTGATATTTGGAAAACCCATTTTAAACCATAAACCATTTCGGTAGTGTTGTAATATATATCAGCTATAGTGCTACTGTTGTTGTTGTTAAGTCTCAGGTCAATCTGACTGAGAAGCCCTTTGATTCTTAAAAAATCTAAAGTCTATATTGACATGAGAAGAAAATTCGTTTGTAAATATTACATGGTATTACTGTTTGAATGTACTAGTTTTCAACTTGCACTAATATTAAAATATATGAAGCTAGTATGCTTTGCTGGATGTACAATGTCAGTGTGCATGTATGACAGAATGTAAGGATCTTGAGAGAAAAGTTGGGCATAAGAGGCATCAAATGTGCTGGTATGGTCATGTGATGCATATGGACAAGGACAGCTGTGTAAAGAAGTGTTGATCTCTGTGGAGGGAATTTGTGGAAGAGGTAGATGCAAGAAGACATGGGACGAGGTAGTGAAGCATGATCTTCAAATGCCTGGCCTCTCAGAGGTGATAAGTAACTGAGACCTTTGGCAATATGCTGTTCTTGAGAAGACTTGTCAAGCCAAGTGAAATCATACTTGTGGCCAGTGTCACATAACTGGCACCTGTGCTTGTGGTGCATGAAAAGGACCCAGTACACTCTGTGGAGTGGTTGGTGTTAGGAAGGGCATCCAGCTGTAGAAACCATGCCAAATCAGACTGGAACATGGTGCAGCTCTCTGGCTTACCAGTTTTAGTCAAGCCAGCTAACCCATGCCAGCATGGAAAGCAAATGCTAAATGATGATGATGATATGTATTATAGGCAGAGGCATGGTTGTGTGGTAAGAAGTTTGCTTTCCAATCGCATGTTAAGTCCCACTGCTTGGCACCTTGGGCTAGTGTCTTGTATTTTAAACCTGGGTTGACCAAAGCCTTGTGAGTGGATTTGGTAGATGGAAACAAACTAAAAGAAGCCTTTCAAGTGTGTGTGTTTGTTGTAGTGTGTGTTCTGCTCTCAAATACATCCTTGTCTCTCCAACCCATGCTAGCATGGAAAAAAGGAAATTTAACAAATGAATAATGTTTGTATTGTGTGTGTGTGTGTGTGTATAAATGCTGATTTGTGTAAACTTAGACCCTTATTACTATTAAAACATCTCATTTCCTCTATATGGATTAAGATAAGCAGAAAAGTTTTTGTAATAACTTATATTCAACACAAACTCACCTTACACTTGTTTTTGAACATAAATTCTGACACAGGTTCCTTAGATGGTAGCTATGTGTGCATGTGTGTGTGTGTATATATATATATATATTGAATCACTAATGGCTTTAACACTCTTCAAAACCTGAATTGTTCAACAAGAACAAAATCCCCAAATCATCTGTTAAACTATTTTCAAAACCATGCTTGGGGACCACCAAGCAAAAATTATGAATTATTAATTATATGAGCAGGCATGGCTGTTTGATTAAGAAGTTGACTTTCCAGCGATTTGGTTTTAGGTTCAGTCCCACTGTGTGATACCTCGGGTGGGCCAACCAAAGCCTTATCAGCAAATTTGACACACAGAAACTGAAAGTAGACAAGGCGGCGAGCTGGTAGAAACGTTAGCACGCCGGGCGAAATGCTTAGCATTATTTCGTCTGTCTTTATATTCTGAGTTCAAATTCCGCCGAGGTCGACTTTGCCTTTCATCCTTTCGGGGTCAATAAATTAAGTACTAGTTATGCACTGGGGTTGATATAATCGACTTAATCCGTTTGTCTATCCATGTTTGTTCCCTCTATGTTTAGCCCCTTGTGGGCAATAAAGAAATAAGAAACTGAAAGTAGATAATTTGTGCGTGTGTGTGTTTCCTTGACTTGACATCATGTGATAGTTGTAAATGAGTGTCATTGCCATATAAGCAAGTATTTGATACCAGTTTTCCATGAAAACGGGGAAATGTTTCCCTGCTTTGAAACCGGTGATAGTTAGGAAAATAGAGGGCATCAAGCCTTATTGAAATAAGTGCTATCTGACTTATACTAGCAGAGAAAGGTGAACATTAAAATGATGTTGGGATTCAAAAGAATGAATATAAGCACAAACCAGAACACTTTGGTATTTTGTCAGGTCCAGCCAACGCATTCTAAATATATGTAGAAAGTTTATATATTAGAAAACATTTTAAAAGAAAAGACATCAATACATATACATACATATATACATACAGCGTAGGAGTGGTTGTGTGGTAAGTAGCTTGCTTACCAACCACATGGTTCCCAGATGTAAAAGCACCCACTACACTCTCTGAGTGGTTGGCGTTAGGAAGGGCATCCAGCTGTAGAAACTGCCAAATCAGATTGGAGCCTGGTGTAGCCAGCTGGTTTCACCAGTCCTCAGTCAAATCGTCCAACCCATGCTAGCATGGAAAACAGACATTAAACGATGATGATGAGGATGATGATGAGGATGAGGATGATGATGATGATGAGGATGATGATGAGAAAGTGCTGAAAAGTTCTTGGCTTTAATAGTATCGGGAAAGTCCTGGTTAGAGGCCCAGCCTCCCAAGAATTTTTTATCAGGGCTTAGGAAAATCAAAGGACTACTGCCATAAGTTTGTGAATCTGAGAGAGGAATATGCTGAATAAAATCATAATTAACTGATTCTTCTGTATTTTTTTTACCCAAAGCCAGAAACTCTTCAGCACCCTTTCATACATATGCACGTGTATACAGTATATACCTCTGTAATTGTGTATGTTACTTTTTCTTGTTATCATATGATGATTATAATTTAGTGTCAATGTTATACAAGTGATATCTTTCATTTCGAATCTGCACAAAAAAAAAACATGTCTGACCATGAAGAAATATTTTCTTACTTAGGAACAGGCAATAATGACAGATATTTGACCATAGAAATTTGTCTCAATATATTCTGATTGCCCCGTGCAAGCAAGGAAAATTGGATACTGAAATGATGGTAATGATGATGATAAAGTCCTAATCTTTTATAGTAATTTCCATGAAATTTTCACAAGGGGCACTAGTCAATGCCCATATCTAAAAAGAAGCACATACTAGAAGAGATAGGGCAGGCAAATATCGATAACAAATCACTGCACAAAAATTAGCTTCTTTTTGCTTAATGTAAGCTTCTCTTTTTGTGATGTTTTTCGATTTTCTTCTCCAAAATATGAGAAAGGTTTTTTTCTTCTGAAACCTTTTTCAGTGAAAAAGCAAGCTGCATTACGAGTTTGGAATAACTGCAGTTGATGAATGCAATATGAAAAATTCATAAAACAGAGTGCAAAAGGCATTGTATACAAACCATCTTTTACCACAAAGAGTTAAAGAAAGGAAAAAACACGTTCTTTCAATAAGAAAGCAGATACTTTAAAGCCTGTGGACATACTGCAAGTGAGCAATGCTATTTACAAATTAGTCCAACCCATGCTAGCATGGAAAGCGGACGTTAAACGACGATGATGATGATGATGATTTTCAATTTGAAAGGTGTAAAGTAATAAAGCCGCTACTCTAGTAACCATATTGGTCATGCAACTATAAGTGTCCTAGTGGCTCTCTATATGGGCACACATTACACACACACATGCATGCATGTGCACACACACACACACACACACACACATGTATGCACATGGCTCAGTAGTTAGAGGGTGACGCTCACAATCATGGGGCAGTGAGTCTGATTCCTTAACTGGGTTGTGTGTTGTGTTCTTGAGCAAGACGCTTTATTTCCCATAACTCCAGTTCATTCAACTGTAGAAATGAGTTGCAAAGTCACTGGTACCAAGCTGTATCGGCCCCTTTGCCTTTCCCTTGGATAATATCCATGGCATAGAGAGGGGAGGGGCTGATATGCATGGGTGGCTGCTGGTCTTACATAAACCACCTTGCCCGGACTTGTGCCTCAGAAAGTAACTTTCTAGGTGCAATCTCATGGTCATTCATGACCGAAGGGAGTCTTTACTCTTTATATTTATATGCATATATGTGTGTATGTGTGTGTATGCATACATATATATTTACACACACA
>JAOPJW010007584.1:63821943-63833565 GCA_027122535.1 Octopus maya | reverse complement strand
GAGAGAGAGAGAGAGAGAGAGAGAGAGAGAGAGAGAGAGAGAGTGAGAGAGTGTGTGTGTGTGTGTGTGTGTGTGTGAGAGAGAGAGTGTGTGTGTGTGTGTGTGTGTGTGTGAGAGAGAGAGAGAGAGATAGATAGAGAGAGAGATACACACAAGGGGGAAAAGATGTAGAAGGAAAAAAGAAAGAAGTAGAAGGAAAAAAGGAGTAGAAAGAAAAAGGGGAAGGAATTCGATGTATGTGACGAATATGACTGAAAAGAAGATGCGTATTATACATATAATGTATCAATGCTACAAAGAAAATGAAACAATGTTGTGCAGTGCACACATTTGAGCGAAGTGCTTATTCGTTGATTTACCGAATATTGTGGTAGATTTCGTCGATCGACGATGTGGATTCGATTGTTAGATCTACTAAATTACCTGCTCTTGAAATAATATATAAATGACTGAGTATTCAACAAACACAAAAAACCCTTGACATAATTTTCAGGTAGAATAAGCGTGGCACAATGAGTGTGACAAGGTCATACGTTTTGAATTGCAGGCGTAGTATTCAACGGGGTTCTACATTTTTACTGTGAACCCAAATTTATTCCCAAGGTACGAATCGATCCGAGGCTATGGAAAGCGACATTTGTCGCAGGCGCCATGCAAAAGGATCGAAACCGGGACATCATAGTTATGAAACAAACTTCTTAACCGTTCGAGCATGAATCCAGCTTTTGATTCGCGAATTTGCCTGCAACTATGGTTACTCTGTGATGGGTTTTTGTCTATCTCACCGCAAACTGGTCTGCTACCTTCTAGTTTTGTGACGAAAACTGCATTACCCTGTCATTGCCCTGTTATAGCTGTAAACTATGATTGAATTTCAGCTGCGCATCAGCGTCGTACCGTCAGATCTACAGGGATACCACCAAGACCTGGAACTTTACATACACTTATTTTATTTGTGTCACATTTCATTTCATTTAAGTTAGATGTGATCATCATTTCATTCATAAGGTCTGTCTGTGGAAGACAATTTATGATAGCGTCATTTACAATCATTTACAATAGAGATTATTAAGAAATAGAAAGAAAAGTGAAGTTTCCCTGTAAGGGTACAGAACCGCTCAGGATTTATAACTCCAGTCCCTAATTTATGTATTCCCATTATGTATCTATCACGGGTTTTTATACTTCCCTACACTAACTGAATTTGAACACATCCCGATTTACAGAGAGTCTCTATTTGATTTACAGAGTTTTCTAACGCAGTTGTCATCTCCGATAAACCTTGAATGTCATCATGCATTGGTTTCAAATTTTGGCACAAGGCCAGAAATTTCGTGGTACGCATAAGTCGTTTACATCGAGCCAGTGCCTTACTAGAACTTAATATAGTGAAAACGCATGGCTCAGTGGTTAGAGCATCGAGCTTACTATTGTGAGGTTGTGAGTTTGAATCTCAGGCCGGGCTGCGTGTTGTGTTCGTGAGCAAGATACTTCATTTCACGTTGCTTCAGTTCACCCAGCTGTAGAAATGAGTTGCGATGTCATAGGTGCCAAGTCGTATCAGCCTTTGCCTTTCCCTTGGATAACACTGGTAGCATCGAGAGGGGAGGCCTGTATGCATGGGCGACTGCTGGCCTTCCATAAACAACCTTACCCGGACTTGTGCCTGGGAGGGTAACTTTCTAGGTGCAATCTCATGGTCAGTCATGACCGAAAGGGGTCTCAGCAGTATGGGCACAAGACCTGAAGTTTTGGGGCAAGGTACTAGTCGATTAGATCGACCCCAGAATTTCACTGGTACTTAATATATCGACGCTGAAGGATGAAAGGCAACGTTGACCTCGGTGGAATTTGAACTCAACGTAAATTTGAATGAAGTGTCGCTAAGTATTTTACCTGGCCAGCTACCGATTCCTTTCTACTATAGGCACAAAACCTAGGATTTGGTGCGAGGGGGCCAGTCGATAAGCTAGACCCAGTACACAACTAGTACTTAATTTATCGACCCCGAAAGGATGAAACGCAAAGTCGACCTCGGCTGAATTTGAACTCAGAACGTAGCACAGACGAAATACCGCTAAGCATTTCACCCGGCGTGCTAGCGATTTTGCCAGCTCGCCAAGTTCTTCACTAACATCATACATGAATGATTCTTTTCTACTGTAGGCACAGGGCCTGAACTTTTTGGGAAGGGGGCCAGTCGATGAGATAGACCTCAGTACGCAAGTGGTACTTAATTTATCGACCCCCGAAGGATGAAAGACAAAGTCAACCTCGGTGGAATGTGAACTAAGAACGTAAAGACAGACGAAATACCGCTGAGCATTTCACCTGGGGTGCTAACGTTCCTTATTTCTTTACTGCTCACAAGGGGCTACACACAGAGGGGACAAACAAGGACAGTCAAACGGATTAAGTCGATTATATCGACCCAATGCGTAACTGGTGCTTATTTAATCAACCCCGAAAGGATGAAAGGCAATGTCGAACTCGGTAGAATTTGAACTCAGAACGTAGCGGCAGACGAAATACCGCTAAGCATTTCGCCCACCGTACTAACGTATCTGCCAGCTCACCACCTTAAAATATTCTTTTCCACTCTAGGCACAAGCCCAGAAGCTTTTTGGTGGGAAGAGGCAGTTAATTAGATCGACTTCAGTACGCAACTGGTACTTAATTTATCGACTCCTAAAGGATGAAAGGCAAAGTTGATCTCGGCGGAATTTGAACTCAGAACGTAAAGACAGACGAAATACTGTGAAGCATTTCGCCCGGCGTGCTGACGATTCTGCCAGCTCGCCGCCTTCTTCACTATCATCGTACATTAATAATTATTTTAGAAAGGTTTTATTTCTATTAAAATATTAAAACAAATATTTTTGAAAGATGGAGCACTCGTTCGGTTTTAGGGCAAATACATCGCTGATTAAAAATTATATTTCCACTATGTTCTCTTAGTTTCTATAGTAACCGATTTCTTCACGTTGAGAGAACACATTTGCATATGCCAAGCAATAAAATGAGTACTTTCTCAAGTAGAAAACCGTATACATATGTCAACCTAATTGGCAATTAATTTGCTAACATATTACCCAAATCAGACATAATATAATACAAGGAATATTGCATATTTATTAAGCCACGTTTGTAATGTTATGTGTTTTTTTAAAAAATAATACATAAACGAATATAATAAAAAAAATAGAACGTATTTCTATAAATTAAGAGAAATGACTGTTGTTGATGATAGAATAAAAATGCAATAAATAAGAAAAAAATAATAATATTGAAATGGAAAAAGGAGAAAAGATAAAAAAAAATGTAGATGTGTAGTATTTAATAGCACTGGTGAATGACAAAATTTGAAAATGTGAGGTCAAAGGTCAGTTTTCAAGAAAATTGGACACCTCTTCAGAATTGATCGCTAATATTTTTTTTTGAAATGGCAGAAAACAGCTTGTGGACAATTCTATAGAAATAAAATAGCTGTTTAGAAATTTTAATTATTTCCTTTCACTCTAAATGTAATGGTCTACAGCTGCTTAATATCATACCATGAACGTAAATTACAGTGTAAAGTACGTGTGACATAAAAATAATGCGAACTCTCATTATTTTCAACATCATTTATTTCATAGCAGCTATGAATACGTTAGGATTTCAAAATCAGTTGGAGAAAGTCGCATAAAAATCATTTGCTCTGATTTGGTTGTAACTGCGTGGTATTCACGAGTTCAAATGCTACCGATGTCAATATTTGACATCTACTCTCTTGTGGTCGATAAGAATATATGCTAGAGATCATTTTCTCAGCTTTAACTTTCACCCCAATTTTGTTATTTTGCATCGACCTCAGAAATCGATATATTTGTTTATCGTTACTGTTGCAAAATAGGAAAATCTACATAAAAAAAAGAAGAGAAAGAAAAAGAAATCCAAACAGCATAGGCTGAAGTATTGGGTTTTGTATCTATATTTCTGAGTTTGAAAAATATCTAAGTCGATTCTGACTTACATTCATCCCTCTGGGATCAAGCGAATGTATACCAGCCATTTAAAGCGGAGAGCTGGCAGAATAGTTAACACACCGGACGAAATGCCACGTAGCATTTCATCCATCTTTACGTTCCGGGTTCAAATTCCGCCGAGGTCCACTTTGTCTTCCATCCTTTCGGGGTCGATAAAATAAGTATCAATAGAGCACTGGGGTCGATATAATCGGCTAAACCTCTCCTCCAAAGTTGCTGGCCTTGTGCCAACATTTGAAACCAACATATGCCAACGTATACCAGCTATATATTAAGGAAATACTTTCGCTAAAAATTGTAATTCGAGGCCAATATCAGAAAACATTAATACAATGGTTTTTGATGGCAGAATTGGTAGAGCTACAGATAGAAGAATCTTGTGGAATTCAATCACGTACTTTGAGATTAATTTGAAATTTTGTCGGACTTTATACTTAACTTTCCATCATAGCAAATTAGATGAAATAAGGACCTTTCAATTACTAGGGGCCTGATATAATAAACCACGCCCGCCGCCGAAATTTGCGATAATGTACCCAAGTTAGATCATAGAAGCCATATTTTCATTCTATGTATTCACAGTTCAGTCGAGTCCAACTCAGAATGCTTTGGGGGACATACAGTGTTTTCCTCCTTGTTTTCTATTGCATTGTACGTACTCTATGTAATAAGTACGCAATGCATTTGAATGTTGTGTTGTATGTATTGTCTCTCGGTTCTTACTTTTCAGGCGCGACACCTTAACGGGATTAGTGTCAGTTATTGTCTGCATATGCGCACTTTCACTTGAGCTCTGAATGCCTCCTCGAACATCGCCATGAAATAGAATAAGAATGACGTTGGTACTGGCACACAACCTTGCTCACTCTTTCTATAACATCAAATTGTGCAGCTTGAAGTTAGTTTACTTGACTTGAGATTTATGCCAGTGTGTGAAAATTCAGTCATACCTATAGATTTTCTTGTACATCGAATCTTCTGAATAGCTGCCATAAGACCGACACGTTTGCTGTGTCAAATACCGATGTTGGAAAGCCCATTCTAACGAACAGGTATTGAATTTCAGGCAGAAAGTGTATTGTGATTCTCTCATTTATACTTTTGAGTAATATACTCTTACTATTACAACTAAAGGAATCTCCCTATATCTCCTATACTCTTTCCTGTCACGTTCTGTTTTCAATATAGGAACGATGTTAGCATTTTTCACTTCTGTTGGATATAATCACCACTTTTTACAAAGACCTCAAATGAACTAGTGGAGAAATATAAAGATTTCATCCTTTCCATTTATCCCTTATTGTATTAGAATCTCATAGAGACCTGGTGTATTTCTTTCTGATGGCGATCAGATTGCAATCAACACCCCCTTTGCACTTTGTGGATTATTCATTGATATATCAGTATTATTTCAGGGTGCGTTTTCGAAAGTAAACTACTCCATTTAGTACATAAAGCAATTGCTGTATATGCTCTGCAAATAGTGAATCATTTATCCTCTTTTTTCTTGAAAACTGTTGATGCATCATCTGACTCAAGGGGAATCAAACTCTTTTTACAGGCCTGTATATGTCCTTCTCTCCGGCATAGAGGCTATGCAAGTCACTGAAGCTGGTAGTGGTTTGAAAACTAGGTGACTATTTTATACTAGCGTCATCTTATGGATGTACAGATCCACCTTCATCTTGCGAGTATTTATTAAATAGAGTTTGATTAAATATTCGCAACCTGTTTATATTTTTTACAAACTTAGTTGCGCAGCTGTATCAGTTAATCAAGAACATTATGTTTGCAAGCAAATAAGTTTTGCTGTACTTCCTTTTGCTTCCAAAGTACATAATTTGCTATGGTAGGCACTGTTACTGTTATTAAGGAGAACCACCTTACATATCGCCTAAGGACATTTGTTACAATTACAATTCGCAGAACTCATGAGCGTCGTCCATTTCTCTTCCCATTCATATTATCCAATGTCAGTGTTGCTAGTTTAATGGCCTCGGGTGGTATAGCTATTTTGAGAGATTATTGGAAGAAAAAGTAAGACTAATGGTCTAAAAACAACTTCATGCAAGCAAAAATTGTTATAGCACATTACATTGATGTCATTATCAAACAAGACAGGAAGATTTAACATAATACTCCTCAAATTGCAAATTCATCTTAATTATGAGATGACATACTAACCCTTGGAGAAGACCTCATATCATAGAGAATCATTAATCCACTTGTGTCATGCCACAAAGGACACTCGATAGTTATTATAGTACAATAGCACACTAGAAACACAGTCGTCTAAAACAAACGGTAACGTCGCGAAACACGTTAACATGCAAAACATATTTCTACCTACACTGACATCATCAACGTTCCCACGACAAATACAGTGCAATTGTAGTCTTGTAAATATCGCCACCTGGGAAAACGTCATTGCACGTAGCACAATCTCGTACATATAGTTTAAACGATGATAAACGGCATCGCAAGTAAATTACCGTGATGTCTGAATCAACAAAAATCAGTGAGCCCACAGAACTCAACCAGGCAACTAAAATAATAAAATCCTTCCTAACCATCACTTGCTATAAGCAGCCTGCTATCATCAATGCGCTGAAAATAATTTCCAAGCCTTTTCTAACGACCTTTGTATCAGCACCACTAAAAAGCAGAAACACGTAGAGAAAATTAAAAATCTCTGTGGAACGAATTCCTTTAGAAATCAGAATACGGATCCACAGAATTCAGCAATATCACAATCACCAACATGGAGATTACAGATTATAGCACACACCTTAACAAAATTGTAGTCGCACCCCCCAAAAAAACTACGTTGCAGAAGGTAACCTAACACTCCAACCCCAACTATGGCACAAAAGTAACAAAATTGATAAGAGATAACCTAAAATACAATATAGCAATATCACAAACAAGAGATATCAAACAACTAAGCTAGGAAGTAAGGAAGAAAGCGATGAAACCATACATAATCTTTCGGAGATGAACTTCTATGGCATGTAATGTGATCTGACATTGTTAATACGTAAAGTGACTAGCATCGTCATGGACATCACCACCAAGGACAACAACAACGTCCACAGAATACTTCTTGTCAGAGTAGTAAATGCAAACTTACCGAAAGTCTAACAGCAAACAAACTACTCGATATCAAACGTTTTCTAAAAACCAATTTCTTAAAGCGGCTCGAAGACGAAATCCAACGGAAAGCAAATGCAGCATTTGCGTATGTTATAATTTCAACCCTTTCGTTTCATAGACACCAGAAAAAGTAAAGGTGTAATATAGTACAAAAGCTTCAGGATACGAAAATAACTCCCAGCCACACACTTAAAAGCTGAGGAAATCCACTGCAGCTACTAATGTTTATTAGATATGCACTATTAGGCGCTGGAATAGCTGTGAGGTAGAATGCTTGCTTCTCAGTCACATGGCTTCAGGTTCAGTCTTACAGCGTGGCACCTTTGGAGAGTGTCTTCTACTATAGCTTTGAGTGGAGTTGGTCGATGGAAACTGAAAGAAACCTGTCGTATCTATCTATCTATCTATCTATCTATCTATCTATCTATCTGTATGAGTGTGTGTGTGGGAGGAGGGGTGTCCCAGCACCGTTTGACAAGTGTTGGTAGGTTTACGTCCCGTAAGTCAGCAGTTCGGCAAAAGTCACCGATAGAAAAAGTACCAGGATTAAAAAAAAAAAAACTCTGGAATGCATTTGCTGGAGTAAAACCTTTCAAAGCAATGCTTCAGAATGGCCGCAGTCAAATGAGTGAAATACGATAGAAGACTGAAGATAGAAGAGATTAAATCCTCAGAATTTTAAATCAAGCAAAACCAAATTTTCATATCGTCAGTGACAATATACGAGGTCTGACCAATAAGTATCCATAGTAAGGAAGCTAAAGTATGTAGAGTAAAGCCGTTTAGTACAGATTGATCTTGAACTCTTCTGTGCATGCGCACTAACTTCCGCTGTTTATAGCAGTGCCTGGAAGGAATGTGTGTAGCTTGTGATCATCGCATTGACCATGACAGAGAAAGTTATGGCGATACCTACTCAGAGGCCTACACAAAGTTGTAGAAAGTGTATGGGGAGGAGTGTATGAGACGCAAACAAGTGTACGAGTAGTTCAGTCGTTTCCAAGATGGCCGAAAAATGCCGATATTGACGAACGTTCTGGGAGACACTCAACCAGCAGAGCTGAGAAAAACATCGCAGATATGCGTGCAGCTATGAGATGAAGTCGTCGAATCACCATCCGTGAGTTACCATCCGTGAGCAGATTAGTTACGGTTCAGTTCTGTCTATTATCACTGAAGATTTGGGTATGAGACACGTGGGGTTGTCAAGTTTGTGCCAAAACTACTTTCACTCGAGCAAAAAGATACTCGGGTTTCAGAGGCACAATATCTGCTTGATTGTGTCGATAACGATGAAAATTTTTTGAAAACTTTGCGTAGGCCTCTCAGCATGTATCCCCAAGCTTTTGGCAAAATGTAATGCAGATTCCCTCCTCAACTTTCTCTGTCATGTTTAATGCGACGATCACACGCTACACACATTCCTTCCAAGCACTGCTGTAAACAGTGGAAGTGAGTTAGAACACTAAAACTAAGTGCGCATATACAGCTGAGTTCAAGGTCAATCTGTACCAAGCGGCCAATCTACGTGTTTTAGCTTCGTAATTAAGGCAACAATCTGGATAGTTATTAATCAGACAACGTATGGTGTGTGTGCGTGTAACAATATATCACAGTACCAAATACAACCGTTTGACAATAAGCAATGTAACAAGAGTTGGTTATCTTATTATAACCGTTCGCACAATAACAATCCTATACTCCAACACAGAATCAATAACGAAACTAACGCTCTTACAGTTCGACGACAACTATCTACAGACTCATCTGTTTATAAGACACGTCCAGTCCACTGACAGTCACGTGCGGACGTGTCAGTTCATTTCACAACAAAAATATTTCGGAAGTATATTTGTCATGCAAGTGATTTGGTCTGAAATCGCATGTTGGAACTGAAACAAATACAGCTTATCTCGTTACGTCTTAGGTTAGCCGTGGTCGAGCAGATCTATAATCAAAAGCGATCTCTTCATGACAATCTTGTCTGTCTTCAGACATGGATACAGAGAATCATATTATCCGATGCATCCCCACTTCTTTAAAACAGTATGGTGCAATTTAAATGATATTTGACTATTATTTCTGTCAACCACATAGCAAGTTCTCTTGTTGGATCGAACACCAACCTAATGTTTATCAACGAAGACGTGATATTGATTATGATTAAAATGGAACTGCAGCAGTGCGATTTCCAATCCTCAAGAAAATATTATTCTCTGAGAAAACATACACATATTTGCTGAATCTCATATTTTATATCTGTAAACGTGAACAGGAATCTGTATTTTTGTTCTAAATAGTCATAATGATCACATATTCACTTGGATTAACACGATTTAAATATCGAGTGAAATCCAAGAATTTAAAAAAAACAAAACTTTTTTCTGCTTCGTCCAGACAATTTCCAATGTCTACACCACTAAACACGACGAATGAATGTTCTATGATTCCAATTGAATTACCCTATTTTTTCATATTAATTCACAATGTTATAAATCGTAACCGATTTAATTGATTGCTAAAGAAAGAAATTTCTCGAAACAGATGATTATGACAAATTAATCAATATGGTGAAGACAGAAAAATGAGAGAGAGAGAGAGAAGGAGTGAGAGAGAGAGGGAGAGAGAGAGAGAGAGAGAAACTAGACAAGCTGATGGAGTGAAGTTCATTAGCTAAGGTTTTCGAATAACTTTACTGAAGACCAAAATTTTCCATGGATCACATTCCATAAAAAATTGTTTCATTTGGCGTGGCAAATATATTGGCTTTATTTGGCACACAAAATATTTTATTGTTATTTATTGACTTCGCAGGGATGCACTGCAAAGTCGAGCGATTGTTGAAATGCTGTATTAGATTTTCATTTTATTGTTTTTGTATATCGCTGCTATAGTTATCTTGGATTGCTCTCTAAAACTGTAGCATTGCACACACAATAATCTGCACGCTAATTAAATATTTTGAGCGTGCCAAAAATTGTGTATTAGTAATATTGTTTTAACTAGTAAACTATTTCGAACGAGTCCTAAGTACTTTATGTCCCTTTCAATTGTAGCCCCACGGACTGAGAATTTGGGGAAAAGGGCTAGTCAACTAGATGGACGCCAGTGCTCAAGTGATACTGATCTTTGGTGTTTATTTAATCGACACCGAAGTTGGGGGAAGGCAAAGTCGACCTATGCCGAAGTTGAACTCAGAACGTAAAGTACAAAAAATACTGCCAGCTTGCCGGTTTTGAGTTTTAAAACTTTATTAGTGCTTGTTTGTAGTTATTGTAATGAAAAGGAAGGGCCTAAGCGAATTTTTCCCCCCGAGATCCTACATTTATGAAATTATATATTGGTTTAATACAAATTTTTACAAGCTGGAAGTGAATGTGTAGTCGAATATCGACCTAGTTTATGATTGGTACAGTATTTCATCGACCCTCCACAAAGATGAAGAACAAAGTTGACCGCGGCAGGATTTTTAAGTGAGAATGTGAAGAGGCAAAAATTAAATTTTGCAGTGAACTTGTACAATCGACTAAATAAATTTTAATATGTGCTGATGTATCCCACGTTAGTGGACTCAGAATTTGCTGGAGAAAATATAATGAGGGGAAGTAATATGCCTTCCTGTAGAGGTAGTTGGAGGATATATTGGAATCAGAGTTAACACTATGCTCAGGATTCTTGGAGTAACAGCGAACGGTACAAAAGATGTTGCCAGAAAAAGTCGGAAGCCGCTCAAAATGAGTCTTGAAAACGATAGAAACATCAGACACAGAGTCGTAGCACCGTGTCCAACAAAGTCTGTGCTGTCGTACTGGAGTTTTGTCGACCATATCGTTAGGCAGTCCCAGGAAGCTTTGGTGCTGTAATAGTAGGGGAAGGGGGCGGGGTGAAACACTTACAGTGTTGCTTCTCCGCTTGAGGAGACGTCAGCTCCTGTATTCAGTGATGGAGTAAATCAGCACACTCCGTACGCAAGAGTTTACTTTTAATGTTCGCCATGTAGTAACTGTTTTGAGCCATTAAATTCATCTTGTTTGTTTCTGATAAAGTCACTTATGTCTAAAACATTTAAAGGCTTAGACAAGATAGTGTAATATCATTGAATCCATTACGAAATTACACTTTGCCACTCCATCAGCGGAGCGTTGTGTAACGTCATATTCTCTCTATATAATGACTTTTATAAAAAAAGGTTTTAGCTGTGACAGCATCCGTCAAATTCTTGTCCCTAGTGTTACTTGTTTTCTCGATTTGAAAAGGGTGAGTATAAAGTTGGAAATCGGTGTTCACAGAGACATATTGTACGGCATTAATTCAGGTTCCAAAGGCGGCGAGCTGGCAGAATCGTTAGCACGCCGGGCGAAATGCTTAGCACTATTTCGCCCGTCGCTACGTTCTGAGTTCAAATTCCGCCGAGGTCGACTTTGCCTTTCATCCTTTCGGG
>JAOPJW010007584.1:62675419-62686124 GCA_027122535.1 Octopus maya | reverse complement strand
ATATGTATGTGTGTGTGTGTGTGTGTGTGTGTGTGTGTGTGTGTGTGTGTATACAACGGGCTTCTTTCAGTTTCCCGATACCAAATCCACTGACAAAGTTTTGGTGGGTCCGAGACTCTTGTAGAAGACACTTGACCAAGGTGCCACGCAGTGTGAGTGAACCCGGGACCATGTAATTGGGACCATGTAGCAAGCTTCTTGCCACACAGCCACGCCCTGCGACATTTCTTCCGATTTAACGTTCTGAGTTCAAATGTCGCCGAGATCGACTTTGTTTTTATTCTTTCGGGTTCGGTAAAATAAGAACCAGTTGAGCACTGAGGTGAATGTAATCAACTTATCTCTCCCTCTAATTGCTGGCCTTGTGTTAAAAATTAGAAACCAATATGTATCCATATGTGTACACATATTCTTAAAACGACTTACTACTGTTTACATATAACGAGACCTCTTTCTTTATAAACATGGGAATTGAACACCTCACTACTGTTTACGTATAACGATACCTCTTCTTTATAAACATGGGAATTGAACAACTTACCACTGTTTACATATAACGAGACCTCTTCTTTCTTTATAAACATGGGAATTGAATAACTTATCACTGTTTACGTTTAACGAGACCTATTCTTTCTTTATAAACATGGGAATTGAACAACTTACCACTGTTTACGTATAACGATACCTCTTCTTTATAAACATGGGAATTGAACAACTTATCACTGTTTACATATAACGAGACCTCTTTCTTTATAAACATGCGAATTAAACAACTTACCACTGTTTACGTATAACGAGACCTCTTCTTTCTTTATAAACATGGGAATTGAACACCTCACTACTGTTTACGTATAACGATACCTCTTCTTTATCAACATGGGAATTGAACAACTAAGCACTATTTACATATAACGAGACCTTTTCTTTCTTTATAAACATGGGAATTGAACAACTTACCACTGTTTACGTATAACGAACCTATTCTTTCTTTACAAACATGGGAATTGAACAACTTACCACTGTTTACGTATAACGAGACCTATTTTTTCCTTACAAAGATGGGAATTGAACAACTTACTACTGTTTACGTATATCGAGATCTCTTCCTTTATAAACATGGGAATTCAACGACTTACTACTGTTTACGCATAACGAGACCTCTTCTTTCTTTATATCAGCCGGCTAAAACTAAACTCAACTTACCTCTTAACAATTGTTTGCAGTATTTCGTTTTGGAAGTGGTTAATAATAGGAAATAATCTGAAGGTAGAAATTTCCGAATGTGACAAGCTACAGGGCCAGCGTCATTTACATGCATTATTTGATATTTTCGTGCAACAGGTTCGGAGGCAATCAGAAATTAATAGACACTGATTGGATATACGCTTCTGATCAATAAATCGATATACCTCAAGCTAACGTACGATCTGTAATATTTTACGCTCTTTCGATGAAAATAAATGTTAACCGATAGCAAACTGACGTTAATATAATAGTCTTTGACTTGCGTTTGTTTTATTCATTAGACTGCGGCCATGCTGGGGCACCGCCTTGAAGAACTTTTGTGAAACGAATCCATTCCAGTGTTATGTGTTTTTAAAGCCTGGTGCTTATTCTATCGGCTTCTTTTGCCGAGTCTCTAAGTCATGGGGACGGGGTTAACTGAATAGGTCATGCTAATTAATCTGTAGCAGACTGTTCCTTTAAGTGACTAAAGCAAAATACAGGAAGAACTTGTGCATATGTGTGTATGCGTGTGTGTGTGTGTGCGTGTGCACATGTGTGTGTGTGCATTTAATCTATAGTTGGTAATCTGCGTCCACCATCTTACTTAGTAGTATGACAAATACACGACACTATGATAAGGCTTCTTTGCAAGTCCCACGGTTTTCCACACACACACAAACACACACTCACACACATACACTCACGCACACACACAGAGGTATGTGCGTATCTATATGCTTCTATACGTACGCACGAATGTATGTATGACTATATTGTATCTATGAGTGTGTGTGTGTGTGTGTGTGTGTGTGTGTGTGTGTGTGTGTGTGTGTGCGTGTGTTCGTGCGTGCGTGTTTGTGAAATGTCAGTATGTGAATTACAACTGAATGCAACTTACGAACATAGCTCGTTAGTCTCAGGTTGTATTGTTTTATTTACAAATAAGGAGAAAGAGATTAGGTAATAAGATGTGAGATTGTAAGGTTATAAAATGTTTCCTCGAAAATGATGGAAACGAAAATGAAGTGGTATTAGAACGGAATAATACTTTGAAAAACTGCTTTATTGACAATGGTCAGCACAGTTTTACTTATACCTTTCACCGATGTCTGTTGCCTCTTTCTGAAAGAACAAAAACATTTGATACACGAACGTGATCAAACTTGAAGTGGTAGACGTTCTTACTTTAGTGAAATTATGGTTTTTCATTCATAACCAGTAACACTATTAATGTAATATCTAGTCACTTCACTGGTTATTCTACTAACAGATACTGTCCCATTTTTGTTGAGGAGAGATTCAATAGTTTGAATATATGGCAGCATACGACATATATTTATGCCTTTCACCGGAAAGAAATAAAGCATTACACAGAATTCGAGAGCGATTGAATTTGGAATCTATCAAGGCAAAACTAATTACTTCTACAACATTTAATCATGTCGGTCTGCTGTTTCTGCCAATCCCAGTGCTATCTCCAAAAGAAAATGTTATTAATGCTGTTGTTTCTATTGTGTGGAGAAAATGTTTTTGGTTAAAACATTTTACTGAATCTGCTATAGATTATCTCGCTATAAATTAGGTAACATAAATGCGGTTTCTTGTTGGTAATATCGCGAAATGCCTAAGTGGCTTACTAGAAATTATATTGCTTTCAAACTTGATTTAGAATCAGACTAGTATCTTGACTGTCAATAGTGGAAAGCGGAAAACAAAGGCAATTACTCATCGTCTGCATTGTGTTATAAAACTGCTCAAAAGTTGACCAAGTTCGAATCCATAGAACCAGTAAGCACTGCTACCCTCTCTTCTATGCTCAGCATTGTTATCTGATATGCCCAAAGAATATGATTGATATAACAATGAAACACCTGAATGATAACTAGCGGCTTTTTCATATCGATTAATCACTCTTTCCAGACAAGACTAAAACACATATAACAGAAAATCGATTGAGGTCAATCTAATGAAAGTTTGTAAGAGTTGCATTCATATGCTATAGTTGTGTGAGTTGGGGTGTATGGGGGAACATTAGTCGTTACTTTTTTGAAGCTATTACACATACTAACACTGAAACACTGTAGTTATTCATATTGATATTTTAACAGAACTGCTCTTTACATATTAATCTTTACATACATACAGACTCACATATACACATACATACATACATACATACATACATACATACATACATACATACATACATACATACATACATGCATATAAAATATAGACATGTAGCAGTATGCTTGTATGTATGTACTATTATTATCATAATTATTAGTATTAGTATTACTATTAGGATGGCGAGATGGTAGAGTTGTTATCACGCCGGACAAAATACTCAGCGTCATTTCGTCTCTCTGAGTTCAAATTCCGCCGAGTTCGAAATTTGCATTTCGGGATGGATTAAAAAGTACGAGTTACACGCTGGGGTCGATGAAATTGACTTACCTCTCACTTAAAATTGCTGGCCTTGTACCGAAATTTGAAACGAATATTATCAGCATTAAGGCAGCGGCCAAGCTGAATTGTTAGCACGCCGGAGAAAATACTTTGCGGTATTTTGTCCGTCACTGCGTTCTAAGGCCAAATTCTGCCGAATTTCTCTTCGCCTTTCATCCTTTTGTGGTCGATAAAATAAATACCAGTCGAGTACAGGGATCGAGGTAATCAACAAGCCCCTTTCCCTCAAAATTTCTGACCTTTTATTTCGACTAGAAAAGATTATAATCACTGTTGCTGTTAATACAGCGAGCTGGTAGAAACGTTAGCACGACGGGCGAAATGCTTAGCGGTCATTTCGTCTGCCGCTACGTCCTGAGTTCAAATTCCACCGACGTCGACTTTGCCTTTCATCCTTTCGGAGTCGATTAAATAAGTACCTGTTATGCACTGGGGTCGATATAATCGACTTAATCCGATTGTTTGTCCTTGTTTGTCCCTTCTGTGTGTAGCACCTACTGGGCAGTAAAGAAATAAGAAACGTTACCACGCTGGACAAAAATCTTTAGCGGCATTTTTTCTGGGTTTATGCTGTGAGTTCAGACCCCACCTAGGTCGTTGTTGCTTTTATTCATTTTGGGGTCGATAAAATAAATACGACCAGTCCTCTCCTGGCAAATGTTTTGATTATAAAGAGGAGTGTGTAGTCTTTGTGATAAGATTTCGGCAGCTATTACATATGTAAAGTCATCGCGATAGATCAGTAGAAATTATGTAGTCTGGCATTTGTAGCAACTTCAGAGATTTTAGTAGTGTTGCTTGTGGATTGAAAGAATTATAAGGTTTTCTTTTTAAATATACATAGCATTTGTGAGCGTTTTGCTCTTGCGAGGCAGTACCTTGTCATGACACATCGATGGATATTCTAAAGATCTGTGTTATGCTGGCAGAGTATATTTGGTGTAAGGTGTCCTAGATTGCTCAGGCAAAAGACTAGGAGATTGCGATATAAAACAGCAAATCGCACATTAAGCTGACTCTGAAAACGTGCCGCTGTTGAGCGAGAAATATTCAACATGAAAAATATTCTATACGATTGTTTTAAGGAAGTTTTCAGAATTTAGGGAGAACAACCTCGTGTCCAATGTTGGATGATGATGAAATGGATACAGATCAACTCTCGGGATACAATGAATGATTTATAGCGCTTGGCAGATAACTGTGATCAAATGGATTTACAACAAGAGATTAATTTCCATAATGTATTTTGAAGTATTTTCTAATAATGGCTGATAAATGCAGAACAATTAAGACGCCATTTTACCGGAGAAGGGTTGATATTATTTTTAGAAAGAAACGTCACTTTTCCAGTGCAAATTTATACATGGCTTGATAAATAAGTATAGCACGCAGTGTGAAGCATCTTGGCACAGATTGACCTTGAACGTTGTTGTGCATGCGCATTAAGTTTTAAGGTTCTAACTTACTTCCCCTGTTTAAAGCAGTGCTTGGAAGAAAGGTGTGTGGCGTGTGATCATTGCATTAACCATGACAGAAAGTTGAGCTGAGAATCTGCATCAAATTTTGCCAAAAGCTTCGTGATATCTCCTCAGAGGCCTACTCAAAGTTTCCAAAAAGTCTTCATCGTTCTCGACACAATCAAGATCTTGTGCAGCTGAAACCCGAGTGTCTTCGGTCATCTTGGAAACGCTTGAACCACTCGTAGATTTGTGTGCGGTTCATACACTCTTCACCATACACGTTCTGCAACTTTCCGCTGGCCCCGGAGCAGGTATTGCGACGACAACTTTCACTGTTATGGTCAATGCGATGATCACACGCTACATACCTTCCTTCCGAACACTGCTGTAAACTGTGGAAGGGAGCTAGAACGTTAAAACTTAATGCACAACTGTATTTCAGGTCAATCATTGTCAAGCGGCCTCAATCTGCGTGTTTTAGCTTCGTTACTATAGCAACAGCCCGGATATTTATTGATCAGACCTCGGATAATAAATTGCAGGATAATAAATCCAGAATAGCAAAGAAGCTGATACATGTGTCTAAAAGAAGGAAATAAATTAGAATGAAATCGGAGATTTTTTTTTTATTATCTACACAATGAGAGATGAAGCGTAACGATGAAAAAACTGAATTGTACACGACTGCAGTGATTGGGCAGTTATAATAAGAGGGGTTACACGGTGCAGCGGTTGATGGAGAGGGATACATGGATGATATAATCCAGATGATAAAAAAAAGAAATATTGGAGCAGGATAAGAGCTTCCTTATCAATACAATCTAAGGCGACGAGTTGAAAAGATCGTTAGAATGCTGGACAAAATGGTTAAAGGCATTTTTACCGGCTTTACATTCTGAGGTCCAGTTTGCCTTTTATCATTTCGGTGTCGATAAAATATTTACCACTCGATCATTTTGGTCGATTCCATTGACTTAGTCTTGCTCCCCAAGAATTTCAGGCTTCATACCTAGAGTGGAAAACACTATTAATTTAACACACTAGTGCTAGTTTGGTGCTTCTAATCCATGTAATATTTGGCGGGCATAGATTTTGAAAGAATGACGACCCCGGAAACTATCAGAATTGTGTTTGTGGTAAATCCGGAAAGGATTAAAGATGTCGAAATTGTTATAAAATGCTAGTTGTAGGAAAGTCAAGAGTGAAAATACCTGCAGAAACCTTTTTGTTTGATCTTCGATCTACTCTGATTCAATATCAGAGTTGCTAGCATTTTCTGTAGAGATTCAGCGAAAAGTTTTAAAAAATGCTTCATTTCCATTCAAGTTTCTCGAGTCAATACAATTAATAAAATTTATACTTCCTCGTAAAATTCTTACTTTTCATGTCAGTGTTTTTGTCCCTTAACCGCGCCACGAACAGTAATATAATGAATACTGTTTATCTATTTATGTCCACTAGATATGAGGTAAAGAAGCTGAAATAATCACACAAGATTTCAGGAGACTATAAAATGGTATAGACATTCGGTTATAGAATTAAGTCTGTATTTTAGAAGAAACATAACATCACTATATTTTTTTTCTGTAACAGACAGTCTTATGTAATTTAGAGACTATTTATGTTGTGATAAAGTATTGCAGAATTCGATAAGGCATTTATCGCTAACGAAAAACAGAATTCTTGAACGTTGTTAATGAATCTTATCTCTTTTAAAGAAGACAACAATCAAACGAAACAATTAGATTGCCTTCATTTGTTTTTCAAAGTGATATTCTCTATAAATTTGATTTGTTTTTGTCTGCTCAGATTTACCGTATCTAAAACCGATTTCTTATTAACCTCTTGAGAGATTACAATTGATATTATAAGAATTTAGATACAGCACTCAGGTGAATGAATAGATACCTCTGCGTCAAGTTAGACATATCTCATTTACTCGAGGTGAAGAAATGCATAGAGTGATCAACGTGGGCAATCTATCCTGATGCAGTATCTTGGCACACTTCAAGTCAGTACTGTACTCTATTGATATTTGAGTTATTTTATTTATTACATTCTGAATCTATTTTATTTTAATCAATTTCTGTTGTATTGGTTATCAATATTCATCATTCTCTTCGTCATTTAAGTTAAAATATTGGCGACAAAAGACGACTGAAGCGAACATATTAGAGAATTACAGAATTACCTTCGAAAAGTCATTTCGATTCATGTGCACAATTCTTTTATTTGATACCCGTAATTCTAATTAGCTTTTCGGAGTAATAGCATTAAAAATTTTTAAACACTTCATTCTTTTCTCTATTCAAATTCTCCAACTAAACATACTCGGAAATGATGACTTGGTGCATTCTTGCTTGATAAATAGATGTGTAGCCACTAACAATAGATTCTTTTTTCCCCGTTACACTATAATTATCTGACCTACAAGTCAATTTAACAAATTTTAGGAACAACTGCAACCACAGTTCTAATTGAAGTCATTCGATTTTCCTTTAATTTGCTGTTTCATAGCAAATTGTAAAAATCGAATTCGATAATAATAGAAACATTTGATAGAAATGAATAGATGATATCGGGGCTCTAAAGAAACACTCTCCCAATATTTTAATAAAATTTTACTTTGAAATCGATGTAAATGAATTATATTTATTCTTTTGTGAAGTTCTTTGTAAAAATACTTCGTTTTATTATTTTTTAAATTTAATTATCAACGCCAGTTGTTAACCAAATGCGTTCACGTCTGGAAATTCAATCACAATTTTTGAAAATCTTAGAAAAAGAAATTTTATTCAACATTGAAATTCCAAACTGTTAATTCTTGTTTACTATTTAAATTTTTTGCAATGTAAAGAAAATTATTTGAAGAAAATTATGAATGTAAACGTTGACAGGAAAGAATTGAATTAACATAACAACAAAAATAACTCAGTAAAATTGAACACAAATTGCGTTTCCATATGCTTTCTGTTAAATAAACTAAATTACTAAGGTCATACAGTTCATAAAATTTAATGTTTTTCGTATTATTTTTCTCTGCAAGACTAAATATATATTCATTTCTTTATTAAAACTCGCTGTCGAACTAAAGAAACAGGTAGAATAAGTTATGGTAAACTTTGAACTAATGAAGAAATTACCTTTACAAATTGCAGTAAGATGATGATTGGAACCGCGTAATTTGAAAAATTCTAGAAAACTATTTAGAAACGGAACTAATGAAATAATGCTTGTCACATATAGTTATTGACCACTATTTTTTTTTAAATCACGATCTAATTGAATACCCCTCCCCCCACACTTAGTGGCATTTCTTTCAGATATTTATTTATATGAAATATAATTAAATTAACCCTCTTTAAAACAGCAATTTATTTCTGTCAAATATTGATTTCATTCCTACTGAGTGGTCGTTTCTATTGGTAGCGTATCGGAGTTGCGAAAGGCGTCGTAGAAGTATTAAATAACTTTAGTTTCTCCTTCATTTGACTTAATTTTTCGTGCTCTGAGTTCAAGCCGTACAGAGGGTGATTTTACTTTTCATAAATTTACAAGCTAGGTCCTATTCATGTACTATAGTCAACTCAATTAATGATACACCTCGTCAAAATGTGACATATATCATTATAATGATTCAATATTATTAATGAGGATAGTGGACATAATCAAAGAGCATGTCTCTGTAAGCTAACAAGAGAGCCTTTACATGGTATCTTACCCCACTAGAGATAGCATTCAAATATCCTCACTGAAACTACACCCTACTTTTGTTCAGTTTTAAGAATACTGTGTCGGGATAAACTATAACGGTATGATCAGGGCTGAAATTCCTTTCATCGGAGTTCAATTTTATCAAGATTTCACTGGGACATAGCAGCATTAAAGTCAACTGTAAATAAAGGATGTGTTGCAGGTTCTAACCCTGCTTGATGCTCCTTCACGTACGTCACTAACGCATCGAGGAAATGAATATACACCACAAATACTTTATTTCTCTTGCTCACCATCATCACAGCAGGACAACTTTTGTAAACGAGAAATATGTATTATAATTGTTTTTATAGCTGTGTGCTGACAGAAGCGATTGGGAGTCGAATAACATTTGTTTCGGCTCTTCACTTTGTGAGATCGAATTCCACCGAGTTGAAATTCCTCTTGAAGTTGGTAAAATAAAGTAATAGTGCTACAATCGGTGGTATAGATTGAAGTTCTCTCTATAGAATTGATGGTCCGATCCCTAAATTACAAAGCATTTCAGTAAGCTGGTAGAGTTAACATTTGGAAAAAACGTTTTGTGATATTTATTCTGAATCTTTACAACTCTGACTTCAAATCCAACCGAGGTCAATGTTGCCTTTCGTCTTCTGGCGTCCATAAAATCAAATACCAGCGAAGTACTAGTCTGCACTCATATTTTCGCCCCTATGTTGTCGGCCAATGTTACTAAAGTGTCAGGAGACGGTTAGAGGGTAGATTCGTTAGCACACCTGGCAAAATGTTTAGTTGCATTTCGTCCGACTTCACCTTCTTAGCTCAAATTTCACCGAGGCCGACTTTGCCTTTGATCCTTTCGGGGTCGATAAAAAATACTGAATACAGCTGAATACTGAGGTAGACGTAATCAACTAGTCCAGCTCCCTTGAAATTACTGTACTTGTGCCGAAATTTGCAGCCAGTATCATTAAAGTGTCAGAGGGTAATGAGCTGACAGAATCGTTAGCACATCAGGCAAGACGCCTAGCGGTCTTTCGTCCAAATTAATATCATTCCGAGTTCGAATTCCACGAGGTTGGCTTTGCCTTTCATTCCATTGGGGTCGATAAAATAGTACCAGTTGAATGCTGGGGGCCGACGTAATCGACTTAGCCACATATACGAAATTGTTGGCCTTCTGCCAAACTTTGAACCCAATATTATTTGAGTGACAAACAAAATGATCTGCAGCATTTATTTCGGCCTCTTTAAGGTTTTTACAAATCCCGCCGTGATCAGAGTTGTTTTTTAGCCTTTTAGGGATCGATAAAATAAAGTACGAATTAATTACTGGGTCGATTTAATTTACTAGCGCCGCCGCCACTAACAATTAGAGATTTTGTACCTAACTCAGAAATGCATTTTGTTTAAGGGCATCATGGCAGAATTGTTTAGTGCACCTAACAAAATGCATTTCATTAGTTTTTTCTGGCTCTTACGCTTCCCGTTCAAATTTTGTCAAGGTCAGATTTACTCTTCATCATTTCTCGTTCGATAAAATAAAGTACCACTCACGTGCTATTATCAAATAACCCCGCACCTCAAAATTGTTAGCCTCTAAATCGGAAACAATTATTATAAGTTTTGTTTATTATTTCTTCACTGCCCACAAGGGGTTACACACAGACAGGACAAACAGGGACAGACAAACGGATTAAGTCGATTATATCGCCCCCAGTGCGTAACTGATACTAATAATTTCAAATTAAACCGGATTAGGCAAAAATCGTTCCCAATTTTGCGTGTGTTAAAATGTTTTCCTTTACAAGGATGGAGTCTATATCGAGTGGGTT
>JAOPJW010007584.1:61844209-61857937 GCA_027122535.1 Octopus maya | reverse complement strand
CTTGTTTGTCCCCTCTATGTTTAGCCCCTTGTGGGCAATAAAAAAATAAGAAACATTAGCACGCCGGGTGAAATGCTCAGCGGTATTTCGTCTGCCGTTACGTTCTGAGTTCAATTTCCACTGAGGTCGACTTTGCTTTTCATCCTTTCTGGGTCGATTAAATAAGTACCAGTTACGCACTGGAGTCGATGTAATCGACTTAATCCCTTTGTCCTTATTTGTACCCTCTATGTTTAGCCCCTGCGGGCAATAAAGAAATAAATATTTGGAGAGAGGTAAGGCGGTGAGCTGGCCGAATCTTTAGCACAAAGGCAAGTTCTAAGTAACATTTAGTCCATCGTTATGTTCTGAGTTCAAATTCCGCCGAGGTCGACTTTGCCTTTTATCCTTTCGGCGGTCGATAGTATAAGTACGATTTGAGCACTGGGGTCCATGTAACCAACTTATCCCTTCATCCGTAATTGCTGGCCTTGTGCTAAACTTTGAAATCAGAATTTGGAGGGAGGGGGCAACAGGTTCAGAAATTTGCTTTCCTCGGTAGTTGCATTTGACTTATAACGAACTAATCTTTTTAACTACTAATTATTTTGTCTTTTCCAAAGTTTGTATTGTTATGTACTTCCTATGCAGACAAAACAACTTGTAGATTATAAAATCTATTTATTCACTTTTTCTCCTTTATGAAAACTAAAAACCTGGTAGTGAGATTTATATTTCTAGAAAATTTTTATAGTATTTAGTTCGTAAATTTATTAGAATTGTTTTATTTTAGGTTTTACTTAACATATTTAGTGAAAAGTTTATCACTTTAGAATTTGAACTTATGATGTTTGACTTCGTAGCCCAATATAATTACCAAGTATTACACATTACACAGCCATCATATCACTTGAGATCATCAAATTAGTTTTATTTTTAGAACGATTTGTGTTTAACCACATTAGGTATTGCTTTATCGTGATTTTGTTTGTGAAACAATTTCATTTGCTATAATGTTCGTCACTAATGAGATACAAAGATGTATAATCTCTCAGGACCTCCTAATAGATTTTAACCTCAGGCTAGAGATTTAAAAACAAAACAGAAAAAGGAATATCTTGAGATAAAATAAACTGAGTGAATAATTCTGTTTCAGTAGTTCAGCTTCAATTCACAGCAATCAAGAATGCATATAGGAACCTCGCACTCTTAAATCAGAATTGATTGTTTTCTGCATTCTGAGTCCCAATTAGCTATTTGCTTCGGACTCATAATCATTACGATCATTTGTGACTCACTCTTCAGATCTTAAGCAGAGATGAGCTAAAATGTGTCAAAACGGTTCTTACAAAACCTCTCTATTTGCTATGAATTTTCTTAAAAAATATCAATTATTGTAATCTTTCAAACCATTATATTGAATCAACTGAGTTTGTGAAATTGCAAAGCTTTCTATACAACATTTCAATTTATGATTCATTTGTTGTTGATTAGGTTAAACTATAACCAGTTGATCATAACCACATCTTAATAAAAAAAAAAAATACTTGAGATTACAGCTTCATAAAATGATTTGCAACGTCTTTGAAATATTCTTCATATACGCAATTTATAATCTAACAAAAGTGTCTTAACTAAGTTAGAATGAATTTTATCACTTATTGTCATTTATAAACTTTCATTTGAGCGTATACATTCCTCATTTCTTCTTTGTTAAAGCCTGAGTAGGCTAGAGTAGATTTTGTAGCAATTGTTTAATATAGGTCTTAAATTACATTTATATTTATTTCACTTACTATCAGTAAACTTTGCCTTTTACATTAAAATACTCGGATTAAATTTTCTCTAATCCGGCCGCTTAGTATGCTTATATTTTTAATATTTGTGAGCATTAAAATAACTAGAGTTTTTATTATTTTTAATTCATTCGAAGCAAAAGTAAAACGATAGCACGATAAAAGTCACTTTAGCTTCAGTAGTGAATCTACAGAATTTGATAGCTCCTTCTTCGCTTTCGAAAATGAACACTCTGTTGCTCAATTAACTGAAGTAGCAGCGCTGTTTCTGTCCAATGATTTTATTCACAAGGACTGGGGAGACCTGAGGCTAGGTTTAAAAGAGATTTGCCTAAGTTGTCGTACAGTGGGATCGAACGCTACATCTCTTGACTGTGATTCTAAATTCGTAACCAGTGGTCCATATCAGCGTCCACTGTACTGAATGCACAATAAAAGAAAAAAAGTAAGAAATAAGAAAAGGAAAAGGGTACATTAAAATGTAAATTCATCCCAAAGAGAAAGACAGTGAGAGAAAAGGAGAGAAAGTGAGAAAGAGAGAGAGAAGGAGACAAGGGGATGAGAGAGATACAAAAGAATTCAAAGGAGGAGGGTAAAGAATGGCTCTTTGGTCATTTTGCTCTCTAAAAATTTCTGTTCAAGCTTATTTATATTGGAAATGTCTATTTTTTTCTTGAGAACTTATTCAATAGAAGAAGACTGCTCAATCTGCATTCATTCAGAATGCTTCTTTGATCACTGAAAAGAAATCCTTTTGAGAGATAAAAATCATTGCTTGCCATTGCAATTAGTTACCAGAAAAACCAATTCCATTACTTTAGTGACCTCAACATTTGGAAAACAAGATTTAAACTTATTGAAAACTCCTGGTCATTTTGTAAAGTAAAAGTGATCCAAAATATAACACAATTGCAGAAAATATTTTCTTTATTCCGGTAACTTGATATTTCAAGTTCATATCCTGACCTGTAAGGAAGCAGAAAAGTTGCAAGTGGATACGCATAGTGTAGAATGTTAAGCAAAAAGGAAACTTGGCCTATCTGCGTAGGAATTTCCTTGTTGTTCAGACTTCTGGTCAAATATGTTGCATCAGTTCACCCCACCATTTTCATAAGAGTAAATACAATATGCAATATATCCTTCTGTTTCTTAAAACGGTCGGTTGTAGTGTGAGGGCATTTTAGCTGCAATTTTTAAAAGAGCAACATCCTAGAAGCTACTTTTTTGTTTGGTGAAAGTGTGTCTATGTTAAGAAGCAACCGTTAACAGGTTATTAATGTGTAAATTGAAGTGAAAGCGGAGTCCTTTCTTTCACATTTTATATCAATTAGGGTGGCGGCGCAATGGCCCAGTGGTTAGAACAGCAGACACGCAGTTATAAGATCGCGGTTTTGATTCCCAGACTGGGCGTTGTGAGTGTTTATTGAGTGAAAACACCTAAAGGTTCCACGAGGCTCCGGCAAGGGGTGGTGGCCAACCCTGCTGTATTCTTTCACTACATCTTTCTCTCACTCTTTTCTCCTGTATTTCAAAGGGCCAGCCTTGTCACACTCTGTGTCATGCTGAATCTCCTTGAAAACTACGTTAAGAGTACACGCGTCTGGAGAGTGCTCAGCCACTTGCACGTTAATTCCACGAGCAGGCTGTTCCGTTGATCGGATCACCTGGAACACTCCTCGTCGTAACCGACGGAGTGCCACGATATCAATTAGGAAGAGGAAGAAGAAATGCTGGCTAATTTTTGTAGCGAACGTATTTAGCGAGATTGATGAGAATAAGATTTAATTTGTAGTTTTATAGGATGTTTTTTTAATTTATCTCTCATCTTTTACTTTGTTGCAGTCTTTAGACTACGGCCATGCTGGCGCACCTCCTTAAGGTATTTTAGCTGAATGAATCGAACCCAACACTTTTTCTTTTTTTAAAGCCTGGTACTTACTCTATTGGCTCTTTTGTCGAACCGCTAAGTAACGGTGACGCAAACACATCAGCACCGTTTGTCAAGCAGTGGTTTAGAACAAACACAGACACAAAGACACACATACATGATTAGTCCCAACGCACAAAGCTCTCGGATTTTAAGTCACTCTGTTCTGCTAAATATTAATAAAAATATAACTTAATGGCATTCTATAGGATGCGGTATGTTTTTCTGTGTGTATGCGTGCGTATGTGTGTGTATATACATCTGTGCTTATATGTGGTGTGTGTGTCTGTATCAATAGTATTCCAGCTTAGTTGAAGCGGAAATTTGTCTGGACGGTTAGTAATAGAGGAAACCTTGTGTTTGCAATGCGATGATTATGCGCGGACGTAGTTATTGTTTCGCCCCAGAAATGTGATAAAGGCACGCCGGCAGTGAATACCTTATTATTTTGTGTATCAAGCCCTACGCCGTCCAGTATTCCCTTACTTCTAAAGCGGAAGGTTTATTTTCTTTCATTGTTAAGGAAGAGTTGGCTGCTATTGATAATGGATCGAACTTCATTGGTTTGTGTGAGGTTGTCATGAGAGATCATTAACGATTGTGAAGCCAAGTGTTTATATAGAATTTGGTGGTCTTAATGGTACGTTGGTCAAGTGTAAAATGGGGAATTACAAAATTGTTTCCCTGACACAAAGCAATTGTTAATAGGTATTTTCAAAAGAAACTACGTTGTTATATAAACATAGAAGGGTATTTTAATGTCTCTCTTTATAGAATGACTGTAATTATGGGCGGTTGAAAGTAGGTTTCCTATAGATAACTTCTGCCATAGTTTTTCGACCTGCATAAAACGCATATAATGTCACGTAGATATTTCAGATGCAGAAGAAAGTCACAACTAGAACCGAACGGTCATTTAATTCATTTAATGTAATTGATAGAATATGGGTGGTGATCAGCCATGTTAGAGAACATTGTAGTAGAGATGAGACAGTAAAACTACGATCCTAAGTATTTCAGCGAAGAAGTTTATTTCGGTGATTCTGCTACTCCATGCATTCAAAAACGACGTTGTCGATAGAAAGTATTTGAGAGAATTACTGTCTCAAGGAAATTAAAGAGTAAGCGTTTATGACCAAATAGCAGAAGAACGAAACCATTGTTAGTAAGGATCCAAACCTATATCTTTGAACATGTTCAAAGAGTTGATATTTCAGCCCACTATCACCAAAATTTAAGCCAAAAAGAGTAAAATCATTATAGTAACTGACTTTATGTCATTATATATTAGTAAAGCAGCAATATACCCACAAATAAAAAGCAGCGAGCTGGCAGAAGTGTTAGCACGCCGGGCGAAGTGCTTAGCGGTATTTCGTCTGTCTTTACGTTCTGAGTTCAAATTTCACCGAGGTCGATAAATTAAGTACCAGTTGCGTACTGGGTCGATCTAATCAACTGGCCCCCTCCCCCAAAATTTCGGGCCTTGTGCCTGGAGTAGAAAAGAATATTTATTTTTGATTTTATTTATTTCATATTTTAATTATTTCAGTTATTTTGACTGCGGCCATGCGGGAGCACCCACCTTCATAGTTTAAACAATCCTATTAAACAAGTTGTTACTCTGAGACACCAATGTCCTAATCGTTTTATCACCCACCAAAAGGTGAACCCAAAGGAGACAATACATTACATGTGGAGACACAAAGCAGAGAGAAAATAGGACAACGTGTGAGAAACATGAAATGACAAATGAAAATTTTAAAAATGTAAGGAAGCTACTCGGCCCCACCTCCTGTAACTTCATTTATACTTTTAACTTTTTTTATACTTTGTTCCCGCTAAAATATCTACCCCATATTTTTCCAACAAATCTTCATACTACTAATGGTCTAGCTGTATATTCCTATCTAATTCCACTTCCCAAACCCGATATCCACTTTTATATCTTAATATTTTTTCTTTTTGTTCATCTGTAGGAAACACACAACAATGCCAATTTTTAATGTTATCATAACCCATTGTTCCTACTGATTTGTAATCTTCCCAAGATGCTATCTCAGTACACAATTTTTCGTTAGAATCGTCATACATAATAATTGTGCATTTTTCTCTTTTTTGTCTGGGAGGAGGGAGTTTGAGAATTTTTGTCCGTATGTATGTTTTTTCCCCATGTGTCAGAGGGTGATGGTAAGGTTTAGTGTCTGTAGGGGAAGGGTAGGACGAAGATGGTGTCCTTTTCTTTTGTTAATATTTTTTTCTTTTTCCTTATTCGCTCGATCCTCCTGTGGTTCCTTTTCCTGGGTCTCCTCTATCTCTTTGGTTGGTGAAGGGCAGTCTGGTCGGATGTAACCCTTTAGGCCACATTTAAAGCAACGAGGGATTCTGCCCTCACTCTCAGCCCCGTGTCCTAAATTGTGTCTCTGTCGTGCTTTCCAAATTTTCTTGTAATCCCTGAATGATCATATTTAACGTTTGTCTTCTCCAATTGGTATTTTCAGTCATAGTGGCGTGGAAGACTGCTATTTCATCCTCGTTACCGAGAAGTACAGCTGCCACCCAGGCCACATCAATTTCTGGTGGAATCCCCTCTACCCTAACCCTGGAAGCTCACCTCCCAAGGTATGTGGGTAGAAGTACTACACTATCAGTTCTTAACGGAGTTGCCGAGTACTGTCTAGCCTTGGTTGCCTCTCTGAGGCGAACCTCCACTGTACCAAATTTACTTCCCGTTCTTGAGATATCTTGTCCACAGACAAACAAAAAAAAGCATCTTCTTTTTCTACGTGTGTTGTTCATTACCGTTTTACTGGGAATCCGACAGAGAGGACTTTTAACCTATTCCCACAATAGCAGGAATACGGCTTGATAGGGTTAAATCAGGGACCTGTTACGAATCCAGGCAAAGATACCCATGGACCAAAGTAGTGTTAACCTGGGTGGCAGGTTAAGGTTACCATCCAAGGTATTCCATTCGTGACAATCCCGTCTTTTCAGACGCATTTTATCGAGGACTTCATTATCATTTGTGCCCTTCCTTTTTAAGAATGCTGTGTATAATTTCAAGATGTGTCTGCTATTTTTAGTACATCGAGCAATCCTGAACTTAACGTCAAGAAACAGATTTCGCCACACATCTCGTCCGATGCTATTAGAATTCCTTCTACCTACCGAGACAGGGGTGTTATTTTATCGATCCCATCAGAAAGACAAAATGGAAAGCAAAGCTGACATTGGCGGGATTTGAACTTAGAGTGCACAGAGCCAGAACAAATACGACAAGGCATGTTGTCCTACCCTCTAATGATTCTGCAAAGGTGTACCTTAATAACATTGATATGATATATTCAGTGATACGCTCTGATGAGTGATAAGATGTGACCGAGCAAAGGCCTCAGGTATATGTTTGTGAAATGGCACGAAATATGAATCGAAACCGAAACTCCGTCTTCGCCATACTAAGGTATGATCAGATTTTCTAAAAAGTAGAATCGTTTGTGTTTTGTATTGAGAGAATACATACATTATCGACGACAGGCGGAATGACAGTTAAGTTGACCTTGGCAAGATTTGAACTCAGAAACGTGCGGTATCATAGTACATATGCGCCATATTGCAATTAATGTGTGGTACGCTTACTGGCGATTAGAGATCGGCTGATACCAACTTGCGTGATTTAACCATTAATGCCCCCGAGAGAACAGAAACGTTGCGATAAACTATAGTGCTCGTGCTCCACTCTTCCTCAAATATGGTGCTCTTGTACCAATGCAAAAGAAGCTATTATTATTGTTGTTACTGATATCGTTGTAACAGTTCTAGTCGTAATTGTTTAGCCTCATATGAGCCCGATCGAGTTGACCTATAAAATATGTTAGTGTTAGTTTTCAAACATCATGTACTACGAACTGCATTGTCAAACGAATCCATTGATTTTAAAGATGGATGAGTGTAATCTAAAGGAGATATGGCAGCTATTTCTAGTAAATATAACCACCACCAGCTTGTATTCCCTACTGCACGGCGATGGAATTGTAAGAAATTGTCAGAGACGGTGTTAATGTTTCCTTGTCATACTGTAGTATCCAATTCTTAGCTTGTATTCCGTTTAAGAAAAACCACTCACTTACAGAAAACTCCCAAGCCTAATTAAATGGAATCGACTTATCTTCCGCCACTCTACGCTCTTCTACGTCTTAAGTATAAAATTCCACTTTTCATTTCTCTGGGCTTCCATCATAATATATACCTGTCATATACTTAGGCTTATTTTAGTAATATTTTCACCACCAACAAATCGTTGCCTGGCATTGAATGCACAAAATCATTTTACTGCACTGTACGATTTTAATTGCTAAACCAAATAAGTGTAGGTAGTGTGCACTAAAAAAAAAAAGAGAATTTACTTGACGCCTTTGCAAGGCAAGCAGTTTGGCAAAATCTTACATAATAAACCAATCTGCTGTTATATAAATTAATCCTCTGGGTAGTACAAGAAACATTTGACTGTATTATTTCTTTTCAATATTATTCTATTTTTCTATCATGACTGAACTAATTACGATAGAAGGAACTAAAGAGAAAAATTAAAGGACAAAAGAGACTTTATTAAACTACTCAAATTTCTGAATTTAATATTAGGTTTCAAGGGAAAGCCGCAAGTAATTAAAATAATATTTTCCAGGCTGTTTAGTTTCGTTTTATATATTTAGTTTTTTCTTTTTGTTATTTTTTTCTGTAATTTTTTCATGAGTGAATTATTATTTTTGCATATTGTCGCAATTAAAGTATGGATATAACCAAGTGAAAAGGATACCGGAAAAATCAACCAAGAGATCAACAGTTCGTATCTCTGCATCGCATCAATATGCTTGTGACACACGCTTAATTCTCGGCAGGCGGTTCTACTTAGTCCAAAGCAGACACGATGCGTAACATTGTTAACTGCTGTAGTCAGCGCTGTGTATTTGAGAAGAAACAACTTGACTTACAGTATAGCACAGCCAACCGTCACCCTTGGCTGAATGTAACTTGGTAACAGTTATGCCTTTAATTATTTTGGGAGCCTGTGTAATCGGGAGCAGACCCTTGAAAGGCGAGATAGACATGCACCAGTACTAGGTTGATATTCATCTACATCTGAGTGGAGCAACATGAAATGAAGTTCCTTATTCAAAGGTACGGCGTACTGCATAGTTCTGGAATGGAATCCACGAATTTATGATTATAAGCCGAACACTATAACCACTAAACTATGCGCCTTCACAGGGCTTGCAATACTGAGTTCAATTAATCCACTGTGTAAGAAAAAAATGCCTGCAATTGACAAACCAACTTTCCAGTGACCGTGTTTAAACCTCATTAGCGTAACACTACAGAAAAGTGGAAAACCCTATCGATAATTGTAATTTGAAAAATAATTTTGCTACAAAGACAATATAGTTTCAAATATTAAATTGTGACATTCGAGCATTTTCTTATGATAACCGTTGTGAAATAGCTTCAAACGTGAATCGTAGTGTCAACTCACCTAGCTCGGAACTCCCTTTTTATACCAAATCATTTCGCTAGCCACATCTTTTATTTCAAATCATTGCACCTGCCTTCTATTCACTAGGTCCGATAGCCACTACGTAGGATGACTCAATGAACAATATAGTACTATATACATTGTAACGATGACATGGCCACGGCTGGAATGTCTTGATAGTAGATCTATATTGAACCAATGCTGAGAATCACGAAGAAGCATTCTTCTACATAACTGTTTATACTGCTAAAACTATTAGGAAAATTTCCCTCAAATCGCATCCTGAGGTTTTAAAAGAGAAAGGAGTCGTTAGATAACGAAGTCTTCAATGTAAGATAGGATAGTCTCAGCTGGAATACTTTTGGTCATGGCTTTGTTCAGTTGACCTTGGAGTCGGAGTCAACAAAACAATGGTTAATGATTTAAACACAAGGCTAGCGATTTTGAAGGGAGAAGGTCAGTAGTTATCATCGAACCCCGTATTTGACTGGTACTTCATTTCATCCCTCGATAAAATGAAGTACCAGTTAAGTAGCGAAGTAAACGTTATCGAGAAACCTCTCCTCATCAAAATTGTTGGCTTCTAGTCTTAGAAACCAATACAAGGGAAAGGAAACTCTTTTATGTCTTCTCCGAGATTCGCTGAAGAACAAACCACCACCAAGAAGCGGCTTCAAGCGTTCTGCTCTACTGCACTTGCATTTATGCGTGAAATATAAATATTTTTTATTGGTATTGAACTCAGATATGCATCGATTTACGAAATAGCTTGATGCAACGTTCATTTCTCTGTAAAGCATATATGTCGGTGTAAGTTAAGGAAAAGAACAGAATCGAAACCGTCTTGCTGGATTAAGTTCCCGAAAGCTTACTGTTTCTCTGCGGCGCTCTTTATTTAGTAAATAAATGTCGGTTTCAAATTTTGACACAAGCCCACCATGTTCAGGAGAGTGGATAGGTCGATCACACCAACCCCGGTGCTCATCTGACAATTTATCGAAAACCCCGAAAGACGGAAAGACAAAGCTGACCTCGGCGGAATTTGGACTCAGAACAAAGAGCGGATGAAATTCCGCTAATCTTTTTGCTCAGCGTGCCAATGGTTCTGCCTGCCAGCACGCCGCCCTGTTTCATAAGCAGATATTTGTTTAACCATAATACTCAATAAATTTACATGATTGGAATTTTGTGATACTTTGCAAGTTGATGCGCTGTGGGAAGTTGCAGTGTCTGAGGTCGTTTTGACTATTGCCTGTGAACTCCCTTCCATCTCAAGACACCAACAGCAAATTCTCTCGCATGTTTTATTTTGAAACTAGTTCGTTGCAACGGGGATCACCTTTATCGTTTTTTCTATTGTATTATCTGTTTAGTCGTTGGAGTAGGAACAGTATAACAAAGTGGTTAAAATGCTCCCTTCGCAACCACGAGACTTCACTCTCATTGCGTGGCACCATGAGCAAATGTAATAAAATTGGTACCCCATCGGTTACGACGACGAGGGTTCAAGTTGATCCGATCAGCTGAACAGCCTGCTAGTAAAATTAACGTGCAAGTGACAGAACATTCCACAAATACGTATACCTTACCATAGTTCTCAAGGAGATTCAGCGCGACACAATGTGACAAAACTGGCCCTTTAAAGTACAGCTACAACTCATTTCTGCCAGCTGAGTGAACTAAAGCAACGTGAAATAAAGAACTTTGAAGGTTGGGCGTCCAACCTCAAGCCAGGCCTTCGCGATAGCATTAAAGCCAGGAGCTTTTCAGCACCTCCTCGTATATGGCATTGGATAAAACCCAGACATTGCGAGCGAAATTGGATAGACGGAAACCATATAGAATTCCGTCGAGTGGATTATATTCAGTAAATATAATGCTATTTTGAATTTCAAAGTCAAAAACATCCATCAAGTGATAATTAGCCAAATTAACCTTTCTGTGAAAGTGAAAATACATTTGGAGAAAAAAAAGGGGGGGAGCAGCTGTTAGCAAGAAATTTAAACTGGGTCTGAGAACTTACAGCCATACGTCATTATGTCGTCCCACTGTCATTTTAGTTAGACGCAAACTTTTGTTTTAGGATTGAAGGAAAATGGAGTATTGCGGCATACTTTTTCTATCAACATTGGACGAAGTAAGAGCATCGGAATGGCTTAAGTCGGAGTTTAAGCTGCTGTTTCGTGGTTTCGGTTTGCTGAAAGCTTATATTTTACCCCCATGACATTTGCCACCACGTCAGCTACTTTATAACAGATTTCATTGAAATATATATATGTGTGTGTCTGTGTGTGTGTGTTTATGGGTGTTATGCGTCTACGTGTATACATACATACGTGTGTGTGTGTTACTTGGAAAAGGCATCCCACGCTCCATGGCAAAGTGTTGGCGGCATCAACCTATCGTCAGATTAAACAGTGTTTACTTAATTAGTAAAATGGAAGGAGGAAACACAAGTTAGTACAAGATGGTTTAGATAAAGCAGCAAAAGAAAAAAAAATTCATTTCTAAAAACCAAACAAAAACAATATTAAAAAAGACAAACCTAAACGCAAAGAGGAAACTCAAAACGTGTGGAATCTCGTTATTTTTTTTTCCATTTTTAGTTTATTTTTACAAAGTTTTTGATTCTAGTTTTGCTTGCGTTGCTGTTATTAGTTGAGGCATGAACACCATGATTTCGTATTTTTGTCCTTTAGAATATTCGATAGTGCATTTAAAAGACTGCTATCCGGTGGTTTAGCAACATCTCGCTCATCAATACATTCTAAACTCCAGACCACAAACGCTCAGTATCCTCCATCTCCGTCTTCTACTGTAACTGTCATCCTCAGATCTAGTTCTCTATATACTATTTCCAACCAAGCCGACCCACCAGAGACGTTTTGTCTCTTATGGCAACTATTATTGCGTCTCCCATTCATAGTCAGATACTAACAGCTACACCCAAGCCTAATCCGGTAATCTTCCAGTTTAGAGAGGTAAAAAAAAGTAAATAAAAATACAAGGGAAATAACTTAACGTCTTACTAGTATTATCCGTACTACTCTGAAATGTGTTTTTTGTTTCCTGGCTGTTTATAAATAAATCACACATGCGACAGAAGTTACCTGTTTATATATAAATCACACACGTGATTGAATATCATTGACCCGAGCTCAAAAATTAAAAAAATTAATGCAATAGGTGCAAAACAACTTGCTGTGAATGAATATGAAGAAAAACATGGGCGCTCGCGAACGGGTGGGGTGGGGGGAGAGTACGATAATACTAGTAAGATGTTAAGTTATTTCCCTTGCATTTTTATTTACTTTTTTACCTCTCTAAACTGGAAGATTACCGCAAAACATACTTCAGCGAATAAAAAAGCGTAATGTTTAATAATGATACTCATTAAATCATTTTTATGATCTTATATTCTACGTTTCGCTTCAGTTATGTTAACGATGTCTACATTTGTAATTTCTCCATTCATTCTCAGTCCGTTATCAGTCTCACATCCAAATGGTTCAGGAATTCCGACTGACTCGGAGAGCCCAAAGAATGTTTCGTTATCTTCATTCGATGAGTTCAGTTGTTAGGTAAATGTTTTGGTAAATTTTGATACTTTCCCTAAGGAAAAAAGATATTTCTCTCTCCCTGTCTTTCTGCACAGGATCATACATCCAAACGGAAATGTTGATCTGCTTTTTATAAAAATCTGCAGTTAACTCGTAATATGTGATATAAAATAAATTACAGATTTGGTGAACATTAGTCATTTGAACCCCTATGTTGTTGTTGGTCAGATATCGATATTAATCCAACTCTCCATCGCTTAGTTTGTAATCGGTATTTAAACAAATTTAAACAATAACCATACAAATAAGAAGGCACAAATATTATTGCAATCTAACTTTCGCAATACGTGTTTTTGTTTTCCTATTTTTCTTGAAGAAATTTTCATGTGTACCTTTTCGTAATAACTATAAGCCACTCGTGGTCAGCATTTAGAAGTCAAAGTAGGCGTGATGCGAAAATGGTCGGTTGACACTTGGTCTATGTTAAGAATATCCATGAGAATAAATGTTTAGTAACTTTTGAGGTTGAAAGACCGGCAAGTTTTTTTTTATACATTTTTCTATTATTCTACACTCATTGGAGGAAACTAAAAGTTTGCATCAGATGTCTACACAATAATACATTGTGGTTTAGAGAATGATCTAGAATGAACTTGGTGGTCTATTTTTTAGGTAGTTGTTGGTTTACTTTTGCAGTTATGTAGAAGCAAGACCCTGGGAAATTCTACAGAAAACAGACACAGAAGGTTGCCAAATCACCATCATTTATCATCGAAAGTATCTTTGCAATTTTGCACCTTCAACGATAATATTGTTCCCCTTCTTTATACATGTATATACATACACACACACATATATATATATATATATACGTATATTAAATTCAAATTACGATGAACGTAAACAAACGAAGTTTGCTTTTAGAAGTGTGTGTATATA
>JAOPJW010007584.1:61332351-61354907 GCA_027122535.1 Octopus maya | reverse complement strand
CAAAGAAAAACTTCTTTATATAACTATTATATCTCTCTTTGTTGACATCACATCCATACCTGTGTCCACACACACACACACACACACACACACACACACACACACACACACACACACACACATGCATATCCAATTAGAAGTTGACTCTTACCTGTGACCTGAAGTTGACAGTACTGTGGACTGCAACTGCCTGCAGATGCCTCACCCATACTGTTAGATTTTCAATAGAGCCACTGAGCTATGAAAAATAAAGTAAAAACAACATAAACAAGAAGGTAGAATAATACAGTTTATCTTAAAGCAAATGTCAATCTTTTGTGCAGGTAATACCAAAGCATAAAACATTTATAAAGAAAACTAGGTTGTGTGTATATGTATACTGACATTATTCAATGCATATTTATAAATTAATCAAGAGTAGGGAAACTGTGCCCATGACCTTTTATGACCTTTCCAAATTAATGAACATTTACAGGTCAAGGTGTTTCAGGGAAAATAAAAACAGAGAGATAGAGAAGAAGGAAATAGAGACTCTGGTCAAATACTTATAAATGTCACAAATGCACCTAAGGACCAGGTGTGAGTATTAAATTTTGTGTGCATATTTGTGTGTGAAAGTGCAACTGAATGCTCTATATGCTAATTCAAACAGAAGAATATAACATCCACCATAGAGCAAGGGTAGTTAAACAACAGATTTAATATTTGATAATGGAAGGGTTTTTTGGAAAGACTACAATTCCAAGAATTAGATTAGACAAGATATGTGTTAGTGTCTCAGTGTGTGTGTGTGTGTGTGTGTATTTTCAAATGTTTGCCAGAAAAGATGAGAAAAGCTGCAGGTGCATGTCATATTCATCTAAAGAAATTTGTTAATTGTCCTTCAAGCAAATCTCACCATCCTTGAATGTTTGTCCTTGAAGTAAGTTGTCAGACAGTTTGCTCTCGTTTCTCTTAGTAACAACTATACAATGAAATGGAGTTATCTTCTTGCTGATAAATTAGGAGGAGTAGATTGAGTGAAACCTAATTAATGCTTGAAATAAGATTTGAAGGTGTAAAACCATAAATCTAGCATCTTAGAAATACCACTAGTTGCAGGAAGTGAAAGAATGTCCTTTTACACTAGCATAGGAAAGTACCTTTCTCTCTTCTTTATTTAAGGTAAATAGAATTAAAACAGTGTTTGAGACAAAATAAAAAATGATATGGTGTGGTAGAGTGAGAGATTGAAAACAAGAAATAATTAAACTGTAAAATAAATGTTATGAATCTCAGAGAAAGATAGGTAGAAAGAAGTGCTCAAAGAAATCTGGGTAACTGAAAGTTCTAAGAAAGATGGCCTAACAGATGTTGGCTGTTAAGCATAGCAATACCTGGGTTTGGAAACTAAAAATGTAAACACCTCAAAAGACCATCAATCCAGCTGAAAAAAAAAAGGCTTGAAGATCTCAATCTAATGTCTACCTCTAATAAAATAATCCTCAGGATTTCAAGTAAATAAAATAAAAATTAATTCTGACTTTGTTCATTTGTGTAGTTGTTGCTTTCAGTAGCTGGCTCTGCCTCAAGTGAGAGATGAGCAAATATATTATATTACAGGATCTGTATTAAACCACACTTCAACATACAGAAGATTGTGGGGAGGGGGGGCATTCTGCATTACATCTTCAAAAGTTTGGCTGACACAGAGCTACAAAAGTGGTTGACAAAATACAAAAATGGTATTTGGATGACTATATCTACAATTATGGAACAATCATCAGGTTTACATAAGAATCGGGGGTCAGAGCAGCAGAACTACCCATTCAGTTTGCATGATGTCAAAACCTGGACATTATACAAAGAGTTAGGTGAAGAAATTCCATTCCTATGTTCAGTTCTAAAAATTTCATGGTCACATGTTCTCCAATAGTAATCTACATGGGTAAGCAGGATTGTCTAATATGAAAGATCTCGTCAGATAGAAACCTACATTGGACAGGGCATGTTACTTGCATGTTATCTAAAAGACTACCCACACAAATCTTCCTTAAAACACTATGAAAGCCAAAGAAGAAAGATTGACATCACCTAAGTTATATGGGCACCATAAAGAGGAATCTGAAAAAAATTGAGATATTCACTTAATGTCATGGAAAGTCGAAGATTACCTGAAAGATGGTGATTAAATAACTATTAGTCAAGATTATTAGTGAGTGGCAATAGCAGGAGCAAATGAAAAAAACAAATTTGGCAGACTATCATAAAGGGAACCAGTTAAGTTTACTAGCACCATTACAAAATACCATATATTTTAACATACCAGGTGTAATTGTTTTATCTTACCAAAGTAACCATATTCCAGACAGAAAGTTAGCTCAATCATGAAACCCAACTAGTGTTAACTCTTCAATTAAGCTGACAATGCAGAATTCATAACAAAACAATCAATCTAATCCCAAGAAATAATTCAGTGTCTGCAAGTGAAATGGTTTGTTGGCATAGGACAACTGAAACTGTATCAAGCCAACAGCAGAGTCTCTATGTAGCTTAGTTACTTGATCTGCTGGAAGTAGCAATCATATCTCTCTTGAATTACACCATCATGTTTTAGAAAAGGATCCACCAGATTATGTTGTCCTGCAACTGCTATACCTACGTAAAAGACAAGGAAGTGATGCTCATTCAGGGCAGACCCATAATCTGAGATTAAACAGTTTATCTGATTAAATCGGATGTAAGATTAAAAAACACCCCGGAAACATTGGCATATTTAAGACCAAAGTATATATCCATAGGCATACACATGTATGTACTATTTTACAGTCATTATTCCAATTTAAGAAAGCCTATTGAATTTTGCAACTTTGTTGGAACAATATTTTTTCCTTCAATAATTGAATATCATATCTCCCACAACAGATAATTCCTTACTATTAAATACTAACACTGAAAGAATACTTTTTCTTTTTTCTTTTTTTCTTTTCTTGCCAAACAAACTTATGTCATGCCTTGAAACACAACCTGGATGCAGTGGTAGATTTTGTGTCAATAAAAAGTCACAAATCGAACGCATTAACTAACCTTTGCAACATACATGTGTGCAGGCATCAGTGAGAGTGTGTGTGGTGTCTTTGTTGTACATGCATAAGCAAAGATATTTTACACCTACATTACTATATATGGATGAGGACAGCTGTGTGAAGAGGTGTCACACCCTAACAGTGGAAGAAACCTGTGGAAGAGGTAGACCCAGGAAGACATGAGATGAGGTGGGAAAGCACGACCTTTGAATGCTGGGCAATGACAAGCAACTGAGACCTTTGGAAATGTGCTGTGATTGAGAAAACCCAGCAAATCAAGTGAGATCGTAACCATGGCCGATGCCAGTGTCGCATAACTGGCCCATTTAAAAGTAGCCTTCAATCATCAGGCAATATGCTAGCTTGAGAAGACTTGTTGAGTCAAGTGAAATCGTAGTTGTGACCAATGCCAATGCTGCCTGACTGGCATCCATGCTGGTGGCATGTAAAAGACACCATTTGAGCTTGGTCAATGTCAGTGTCGCCTGGCTGGACCCCATGCCGGTGGCAGGCACATAAAAAGCACCCACTACATTCACTGAGTGGTTTTAGGATGAGCATCCAGCTGTAACAACCTTGCCCGTTCAAATTGGAGCCTGATGCAGCCAGACCTCAGTCAAACTGTCAAACCCATGCCAGCATGGAAAGCGGACATCAAATGATGATAATGATGATTACTAGCATAAATTGTGTGGTTAACAAATTCAAGAGATTTGCCTTTTACTTGAAACAGGTTAATCATTCAAATGTGAAGTAGAAACAACAAGCTGAAGTAATGTACAATGCATAAGATAGTGAGCTACTCTAAAAGGAACAGTACATATTGAATTTTTTAGCTTATGATTTGCACAGCAGGTGTAAAACTGAACAGAAATAGCTGAATGAACACCACTAGAGTATATGGCAACAAGGATATAAAACTGTAATTGAAGTGTGTTGAAGAACATTGATTGGCTTAATTTAACCATGCAATGAGTAACTAAAATTTCACACCAGGATTGCATAAAAAAATAACAAACAAAGGAAATAACTCCAATAGGATTAACAGCCATAGACTTTTGAAAAATATAGGGAATGTAATATGAGAGTGAACCTCATTCTTAAAGCCAATAGGTGAAAGAAATGGGAATATTCAAACTTAGAAATCACAATCAGTATTATTCTTGTTGAAGAAGAATAAATTTGCACTCTACAAAAGTATGGAGTAACCATTCAGATTAATGCAGTTCTGCACATGTTAAACATGCAGATTTCATATATGTAATACTAGTAGAAAAACTTCAGTTAACTGAGATTACACTTGCTTTTAGTAGACTAAAAGCTCCCTCTAGTTGTGCTTAAAATCTAAAGTCAATAAAGAAGAAATAATAACTCCAATATGATCCATCAATTGCAAATTTTGGAAAATATAGGAAATGGACAGGCATGGTCATGCAGTTAAAAATCTCACTTCCCAATCATGTAGTCTCAGGTTCAGTTCTATTGCAGGGTACCTAGAGCAAATGTTTTCTACTACAGCCCTTGGCCTAGTGAGTGGATTTTGTAGACAGAAACTGAAATTAGTGTCCATCTGTCTGTCTCCTGGCTTTGTTATCATATGATGGTTGCAAGCAATCCTCATACAAGATGTCATTCATTTCCAATCGTCCATAAAAAAAAAAAACATGTCTGGGCATGGGAAAATATTACCTTGCTTGGTAACAGCTGAGAGTAGGCAACTGAAAGCTGTAGACAATCTGCCTCAATAAATTATTTCTAACACATGCAAGCATGGAAAAGTGAGCATCAAAATGATGATGAGGAAGATGCAGTAACAGAGAGGATTTGGTCTTCAAAATCAGTTTGTGGAACTATAAAGGTAAGACTAAAAGTGATCATAATTGGTAACGTGTTTTGCTAAAGAGGCTGAATAAGACCAAAACACTTCAGTTACTTTTACCAGTTGCCTTTTTAAAGAGCAGATCTACTTCTATACTGCATTTTCTCTTTTCCCTCCCTATAATTTAAATGAATAGCTTTTACTAGAATTATCCCCTTGTTATAGGTAAATTGTAGGCACCATTACATGGAAATTTTATCTACTAATTACATAGAGAATTTCTTATTTCATTATTGCCCACAAGGGGCTAAACATAGAGGGGACAAACAAAGATAGACAAAGGGATTAAGTCGATTACATCGATCCCAGTGCATAACTGGTACTAAATTTATCGACCCCGAAAGGATGAAAAGCAAAGTCAACCTCAGCGGAATTTGAACTCAGAACGTAACGTCAGACGTAATAGATAATTTCTGTTAATCAATGTGTGTGTGTGTGTGTGTGTGTGTGTGTGTGTGTGTGCACGTACGTGCGTGTGTGTCCTGTTTTGTTTTGGTTTTTTTGCATTCAGTATGCAGAACTCTTCCCTGATGTATTTCACTTCAGCCATATTGTTGATATAATAGGAAAGCTCTAGTTGAGAAGCATGACAATGAGGAACTAAGTAGAGCATTAAAGAAAACATAAATAAGAGCTCTGTTTTTCTAAAGCATACCTACACAAATTGTAGAAAGTATCTTCTGATATCTAATAGTAAGTGAGAAAGAAAAGCCTGTCGTGTTATTTTGCATGTTATCACTCAGCTATAGCAAGCAACAACACAAGGGATATAGAACAGCAAACATATTTGATTTTAAGTAGGCTGGCTTATTATATAACATCATATAAACTGCTTCTGACTTATTTTTAGTTGTCATCTTCAAAACAGCTATGTCTGAAAAACAACTGGGTAGATTTACTTCAGCTGTTCACGTATGATGCAGAAAGTATTGGTGGATGCAAAAGTTTTTTGCTAAAAGTAAACACATACACACAATAGAGAATGTTTTATATACAAATGTGTGTGTGTGTGTGTGTGTTTGTACACATATATGAACAAGATACTCTGAGCAGGTAGATTGTGAAAATAAACAGGTGCGTTAAGAAAGTAATGATGAAAATATAATATTTTGACAAATGTAAAAAAGAAGCTTGTGTAATTAAGTGTGAATGAAATGAAACAGGACTTACACTAGTTTCAAGTGAAAATGCAAACTAACATGGTACTAACAAAAGTTAGCTTTATTATTACTTTTAAAATCAATTTTCTGAACAGTGATATTGCTGGTCATACGTTTCTGGAATTAGTGAAAGAAAATTGTATGGAAGCCCATTGTATGCGTGCATGTATGCATATGTGTGAATGTTTATTATTTATGTTTGGGCATGGGGAAATATTACCTTACTTGAAAACAGGTGAAGCGATAGAATGCATGGAAAAATGAACATTAAAAATTTAAGATGATGATGATATATAGATAAAATAAAGGTTACAACAGCATTGCAGTAATAATGGTTTTGTAGCATGAAGCAAAGCAGGCCTTGCCCTCCACTCATGAAGGCACATAGTGAATGATCCACAAGCACTCAAGCTTGAGTCCTCAACTTGTTCCATTTGCCAAAAAAGGCTTGCAAGACACCAGCAGGCCTCAAGAGACACATTCATGTCCATAGAACATGATTAATGCTTTATTTTACTGGACCCTCATTTGTCATTCATGACAATAGAATCCATCATGCATGTGTGGTCCTGCACAATGGGATCACACCCAGAATCACATGGTCATTAAGTGAACTTCTTAAAGAGCTGCATAACCATGTGGAAAATACTAAAATCTGTTAGTTAGTCCAGCTAACCAACCTGAATCCAAATTTTAACAAATGTATTAGACATATAAACATGACTATATAAGATAAAGATTACAAACAGCATAGCAGTAATAATGAAGAACAGTGAAACAGCTGAAAATAGGATAGATGTCTAACTAAAAAAAGCTTGTTTCAGTTATGAATTAATCTGACCAGCAGTTAGGTCTGTCTATGAAAAGAGTGGAAAACTGATCAGGATTAATGTGTCTAGTAATAAGTTTGAATGCAATAACTTGTACTAAAAGTGCAGAAATAGCAAAATAGGACAATGAACGAGAGAAGTCAATAGAACTTACTGAGGAAGATAATCAAACATAATTCTAATTAGTTTGTTCACTTTATTTTGATAAATCGGTTGTGTAATTAAAGTGGAAAGTTGTTAGGTACAACAAGATGACAAGATAAAAGCATAATACAGCCTTTGTTGTGCCATTGGCTTATCTATGGATGTAACTTATATTTAATTCAGATGACATCTCTGTAAACATTTTACCAGTCGCACGTCATCATTAGTGTTAAGATAAAAGCGTCATCTCATTGCAAAAGACTTGCTCCAATCAAAACGTGTGTAAAAATCCAAAAATTAACAGAACCATTCAAATTCATGCTAGCATTGAAATCTGATGTAAAATCATTCCAAAACAAAATAAGTCCATGTTATGAAGACAGGTGTTGATACATTGATCTTCTTTCAACAACAGATAAACTTATAATACAGTGATCCATGATGACTGTTTCAATTGCTGCATAGATCACACTGTCGAGGTTATGAAGAATGGTCTGCACATCACAAAGACTTCTGTAGTTTTAGTGTTTATGTCTATTTAAGAAATCAATTCTTTACTCATTTGGATATATTGTAATAACACAAAGAAATCACCTATCATATTACACATTTCTCAAATATAAAAAAATAAAAGTTAATGAAGGTGCTCCAGTATGGTTTTAAACATAATGACTAAAAAGAAACCAGAGGACTAAAAATTGGAATTACAGTTTTTAAAGAGATATATTTGATTTTCACAGCCCTACATTAACTAGTTTTAATTAAATAAACAGGAGCAGACATGTTTGTATGGTTAAGAAATTCACTTTCCAACTAAGTGGTCTCTGGTTCAGTCTCAATGCACAGCACCTTGGCCAAATGTCTTCTACTCTAGCCTGGTACACAGAAACTGTAAAAGAAACCAATCGCATGCATGCACGTGTGCACATGCATGTCAGTGTCTGTTAACCACTGATATTCATTTGTTTAGAAGTCATGGTATTCACTGCAAGGGTTAGTATTGAGAAAGGCATGTGCCTATAAAACAATGCCTCAGTAAGATATTTGTCTAATTCATTCTAGCACAGCAAAATTGGACATAAAATTAATGAATTACCCTAAAATAATATTAAATACACTCTCAGAATTTAACTGAACATTTCATCTGTATTTTTTTTAACCTGAAAGATATTTGCACAATTTCAAATAAATAACACACATTTTTCTTTCATCTTTATTCTTTCTCATTTCAGATAAAAGATTAATCCATTTAAATAAGCTTATCTCATGATAGGGTGTCTCAATGTCAACTAAGTGTGATTATTTTTATTATCATTATTTGTAGCTTAAACTCAAACATACAGTATCAATCCAATAAAGTCTATGAAGTAATCTAGAGATACAAACAATTCATGCACTGCATAGTTAAAAAAAAAACATACTGAAATAAATTCAAGGATTCCGTCTGATTAAATATGAATCTGGAATCAACAGAATTATCAGTTTTAAGTAATTCCAATATTAATGAGAGCTTAAGTGCAGCAGAATTTTGATATGGTTGAAACTCTCTGAACTAACAGTTGGGACTAACCCAAAAATCAAACATGCTAAATATGATTGAGGAACTGGCTAAATCTCTCAGTAGATTACAAGAGAAAAAGAGTGGAAAAGTCAGTTATATGAATATTTACAATTAGGAAATTGAATCATGGAACTGTTCATAAATTTAGATTAAAATGGCAAAATTTGCACAAATTGTAGAAGCTGAGTTCAATTTCCACTAGAGATTTATTTCTCTTTGGAGTTTATAAGAGAAGAACTTTAATATATTATCATACTGAATCATTTAACTGTGTTACAACTAAAAAGAAAAATGAGAACTTGAATATCTTCAGAAAGAAAATCAATTACTCAGATTATTCCAAGACTTTATCAGTCAATCATAATTACAATAAATTACAATCTATTTATAACATTTTACTAGAGTGATTAACTAAATGGTCTTAATTCTATCAAATAGACCTTTAAAACAGATAATTTTTCATTCATAATTTACCCTTGAATCCCTGTATTAAATCGTAATTTAATTAATTTATATTCATTTTTGAATCTCAGAGCAGAAGATATGGCAAAGAATAGGATCGCAATAATGAACAAAGAAAAAACAAAATGAAGTCTAAAAACTACTGATAAAACAAAATGAGGTGAAATATAGAAAGTCTTCATACATGATATATTTATGATACTGTTGTACTGACATGTTTTAACAAAAGGCACAAAAGCTTAAGATTGGAGACTTATTTAAAAAGCATCACCCACCCGCCCATGCAATCATATACTCTCTCTCTCCTACAAAAATTATACCAGTCTTTATTCCTTTAACACACTGGTGCCATACACTTACAATGTGAACACTTACACAACCTCCAGGAACAGAGATTTCAAAACAATCTGCAATTGTGATTATGCTGATGATCTAGTCTCCTCAATAGCACAACGACTCAGTTACTACATATACCAATGAAAGTCTTATACCATGCTCTTCTTATAAACAACACACAAATAAACCATGAAAATTATGAGAAAAATGCTGAGCACCACAATCTCAAAATTTTTTCACATATATATCACTATTAAAACCATATCCTAAAGACAAGGCTCCTGCTTTAGGAAAAAAAAAGAATATTCCAGTTCTATTCAGTAGCAAATTCTTTACATAATCTTAGAGTAATCCCACTATGTAATACTGATTATATGTATGGGACGGTGCTGCAGTTAGGGTGTTTGGATCATTGGGAAAACCACAATCACTAGCACATTACAACAACAGATTCACAGACCATTGTTTCTTCTCACTGCCTCCTATACCTCTAACAGATGCTCTACATCACATACCCACACAATCCTAATTCATGCATCCCTCCTTCTTTTGTACCCAGACTACATTTCTGTCCCAACAGATCCAGTTCTAAGTACACATTGTCTGAGTATTCTTCCTCGGGTCTGCAACCCTTGCAAATAAATTCCCTCTCTATCCATGCCCCACCCCTGCCCCCCGGACAGACACTAATCTACACAAGTTCAAAATGAACATGAGCCACATTGATTTTATCAGTCCGGTAGCACATTCAAAGACGAAGGTCTCTTGATATCTTCTTCTGAATAAATTAAAATATAAAAAAAATAAGGAACCCTACAAAATAAATTTCAATGCAGGTAATGCATTTTTTGGTGTAGATTTACCAATCACCAATGACTGATGAATCAAATACCATTACCAACTGATGTAAACTAGAGAGAGAGAAACAGAGAAAATAGAAAAAACAGGGCTTAATTAAAGATATACAAAAATATTGAGAGATGAGACAAAGAAGCAAATATAAATAAAATAAATAGTGAAGATAGTTATATAACTTTAACTAGGACAAGATATGATCTTGTCTCACATGTGAATTCAGTGGGTATATATAAAAGACTAATTAGTCTATTCACTCGTTTTGAGCAACATAGATTAAAGCAACATTCAGTTTTTGTCTCATTGACATTAAGAGAAAATGTTTTGAGAGAAAAAAAAAAAATGAAAGACTGAAGATAGAAATTTTGTGAAAACTATTGAGAGAAAGAGTGAAGAAAGTAATAATAGAAAGAATGAAGATGATAAATACAGGAAGAATGATGATAAAGAGAAAAAGAATAAACTAAATTAAAGAAAAATAGAATGAAGAAATAATATTTTTAAAAAAAAGCAGAAAAAAAATAAGACTGAGAAAACGAAAGACAAATAAATGGAAGACGGAACAAATGAAGAAATTAATTTTAAAAAATGAAGAAATTGGATAATGATGAAACCAAAGATAGAAAGAATGAAGAAACTAATAAAAGAATGAATAGAGAAGCTAAAGAGAATAAAGAAATTAAAGAATGAATGAATGAATGAAGGAATTAACTTCTTTTGTTACTATATTTCTGTTGAAATATGCCGCCATTGTTTCATTTAATTTTGAAAAATAAAGATTTTAGTAAAACAACTGTCATTATTAAGCTGGTGTTAGAACATAAATTAATACAAAATTTTTGATGGAAGGTTTTAGTTTTGAATGATTTAAAACAATAATTTAGTATCATAGAATCAGGGGGTCAGTCTCAGGCAGGTTAATAACAAAAAGGTTAAAGTTAGAAAGTTAAAAGAAAAAAAGAAAAGAAACAAAGAGATTCTATATAAAACAAAGAAACTTGAATTAAAAGAAGAAAAAAAACAAAACGATGGACAAATGAAAGAATTTAAACATTTAAATGAAAATAAAAGTTTTTAAAAAAAGCAAAAAAAAAAACAAGAGTCAAAGGAAGAAAATCAAATCAAACCGTAAACAACAGCTATATTTGAAATCAATTAAAGAGTTTGATTCTGTCTGCTCATCAAACTACAATTATAATGTAATTGCAGTGAGACATGATATTTGGCCATGTTGATTTCTGTCCAGTTTTTTGACATTAAATGGCAATATAGACATTGTTTGAAAGTCATTTGATCTCACACAATCTACCTAGTAGCTGCCTGATCCCGGTCTCATTGCTAAACCCTTTCATGACTATATTTCTTATGAAATACAGTGATTTTGTTCCAATTAATTCAAGAGATAATGAAACATTCAGAGAGACTTAATAAAATAACCTCATTACTTCATTGTTAAACTGGTCTTTGGAACAGTATATTCTTTAACATGTTTCGGTCATTCAACTCCAACCATACTATTAAAGTGCCTAGAAATTTTTGTTGTCAATCATACAAATCCCAGTATATATTTTTAAGTCTGGTACTGATCTTAACAATCACTAATTCTTGCAATACTAAGTTATAGAACATAAAAAAGATACCTGTTTTTATTATTTCACTTTTCCCCCACCAAGCAGTGCCAATATATAGACAGACATACACATACAAAAACATGTAAATACACACAACTCCTGTCTACCAATTTCACTCACAAAACATACTGGTCAACCCAGGGTTATAGAAGACACTTGCACAACATGTCACTTGGAGGGACTAAACTGAAGACCATGTGAGTGTAAGGTGAACTTCTCAACAATAAAGCCATAAACACAACTATATATATATAGCTAAAGGTATTTACATAAAATTACAATGGAAAGTTTTAATTAAGAATGAAGTACATTAAAAAAAATGGTCTTGGAAGACTTAGTATCAAAAAGGGTTTTAAGTTGATAACAGGAATTCAAATTGTTAAATAATTAAAAACTCAAAGAGTGACAATATATTTTCCATGGGTAATTGACATGAGGCAAATACTGAAGAGCTGTTTAATATCTAGTTTGGTGTAAGGTCAAATCAGAATGGTGGTTGATTTTGCATGTCATTCCTCTTGGGTTGACAAAATATCTACCAATGAATCTTTTTCTTTTTTTTTTCAACTACTTAATCAGGAAGAAGAGGGAAGGGTACCACCCAATGCCCTTAATTTTTTTTTTCAGGGCTTCTAAAACTGGTGGGAGAAGAAAAGAAGAAGTCATCCTCACAAACTGGAAACCTCGTCTGAATATTTGCCACAGAGTAAACTCCACTAAAGGCACACAAGGACCAGGTAGAGGCATTAAACTGAATAACTGATTAAGTCTAGCACCTCAGAACTCGGAATACAAAGAACCAAAATAAATGCCACAAGGCATCTCATCTGATGTGCTAACAATCCAGCAATCTGTCTATCATTCTAAACAGATCCTTTTTTTTTTTTTTTTTTTTCTTGCTATGAATGAAGGACAAAGATGACCTCAGCAGTATTTAGATTCAGTACTAACAAAGCCAGAACAAATACTACAAAACATTTTCTCCTTCTCCATTGCTCTAATGACTCTTCCAATTTGCCACCTACGAATGATTTAGTTCTAAAATGACATTTTTTAATCTATAGCAAAAGCACTTCTGCTATTTTAATATTTTTCTGATGTTGCACTATTAGAATAGCAAAGATTATTCTGATTATTAATCTCAGCTTTCTGTTGCTTACAACATCATCACCACACCTTTTTCAACAACAAGCTGACACGAGATAGATCAATACTTACTCGACATTATTTGCTGTTAAGGCCAATGCACTTGAGTCAAATAACTAAGTCACTCAATAACAAGACCTCAGAGATTTGTCCTGAAATCTGCAGTTAATACGACTATTACAGTTTGTAGCCTTGAATGGCCCAAGTTACTCAATCAAATTCTCATTACATCACCAGTAAATTATACTGACATCAGAAATTTCCAATATGTTTTCCCATTTTTTAAGATGACACAAAATTACCTCCTGCTACTCTCTAATACTGGTATACATGAGCTCCAAATCTAGTTTAATCTACTCAGATCCTAGCTTAAGCACTTCTACTCAGATACTCCCATCCCAGTCCTGCATCAATCACTATATCCAGTCCTTCCTTCTCAAAATATCTTCCCTCTGGAATTCTCTCCTTGCTCATGTTTTTTCTGCAACATTCAAGAGGAACATTATTAGCATCAATCTCTCTGGTCCGGGAAGGCCTGCAAAGACCACAGATACTGGTCTCTTCCTCCAGACACAACAAGTAAAGAGAGAAACATTTTTTTCTTTATTATATATATATAAATATGCAAGTTAAGATTTTTTGGCTTTTCCCTTTGTTCGTTTTGACTACTTTTAATATTAAATAATAATAATCCTTTCCATTACAGGCACAAGGCCTGAAATTTTAAGGAGCTGAGGTAAGTCAGTTACATTGGCCCCAATTCTCAACTTTTATCATTTTATCAACTCTGAAATGATGAAAGTCAAAGTTGACTTCAGCAAAATATAAACTCAGAACAAAAGACAGACAAAACACTGCTAAACATTTTGTTCGCTGTGCTATTGATTCTGCAAGCTCACCACCTTAATAATAATAATGCAGCATAATGATAATTAATAATAATTTAAGGCGGCAAGCTGGCAGAATTGTTAGCATGCTGGGCGAAATGCTTTGCTGTATTTCGTCTGTCGCGACGTTCTGAGTTCAAATTCCACCAAGGTCAACTTTGCTTTCATCCTTTCCGGGTCAATTAAATAAGTACCAGTTCTGTCTTTGATAGGGGAATTATTTGTCTGTCCTTGTTTGTCCCCTCTATGTTTAGCCCATTATAGGTAATAAAGAAATAAATAATAATACAGCATGGAATTTTGTCAGTGAACTGGTTTCAAAGCAACGAAAATATTTTGGCAAATCAAATTTAAATGTTGAAGTGAATCTAACAGTTTTGGTGTGTTTTTAAATGGCTTATAAGCACCTTCCATGCTGCAATTGTTTTTGTTTCAGCACATGATCTCAGATCAGGTCACTTGCTATGCAAGTAACATCTCCGTAATAATAACCCTTTCTATTAAAGGCACAAGGCCTAAAATTTTGGGGGAAGGAACTAGTCAATTACATCAATTCCAGTGTTTCACTGGTACTCAATTTATTGACCCTGAAAGGATGAAAAGCAAAGTCAACCTTGGTGGAATTTGAACTCGGAGCATAAAGACAAACGAAATGCTGCTAAGCATTTTGCTCAGGATGCTAACGATTCTCCCAACTATGCAGTACAGCCAGTTTGTACCTGACTCCTCCAGATACTTTACCTTTATCTCTAAATTCATTGTTTTACTAGCATCTCAATCTATTAAGATAAAAATGTTAATGAACATTTCTTTCTTTAAGTGTCTTCAAAGACAGATGTCTGCACATTTCACCTAATTCCCCTATCAAAGACAGAACAGTTGAGAATCATTAAAGTAATGAAGGACATGCTCATGGCATTACTGCTGCCATCATTGTGTCTATGCACCTGAACAATGCACATAATTCTGTTGCACCAGTTTTATCTGACTGACAAACACAAGCTTTGCCACTCCCATTCCACAAGTTAAGTAGTTAATGATAGGAACAGCATCTCAGTGTGAAATAATTATTCCAACAAATATCAAACCAACCAAACTTGCATTGCGAAATTACTGTAAAAAGTTTAGTTATACATATCTATCATACAGCATTACAACTAGATCAATTTCAATGACAGGTTTTAGAAAATGTTGATACAATATATTGTCTGCTCTGATTTGATAGTGTTTACACATTGTCCAATGGATGTACCTAACAACACAATCATGCATTTGTATGTAATTCAATTTTCCCAAGCCTGAACAGCTAGACATGATGTGGTCCATTGTTTACAGACACTTATTACACAATCCACATTTATATCCCACTTAGTTGGTTTTGTTGTAAATGGCTTTATTGAATCCCAAGACTTTTGGAATATGGATTACAGTTGATTATTCTCTGTAATTTACTTTTAGTCTAAAACCATTCATATATAAGTGATAACACTTATCTGTTAATATACTGGTTCCGCATTACCATCTTCATCATAGTCATCACCATCATCACATCATTGTCATCGCCACATAAAAATCAGCACAATTCTAAAATCTCAGCAAATAAAATGCGTAGTTAAATCTAAATATTCATTATTATTAATACTGTTGTTGTTGTTGTTAGCCTCAGGTCATCTTTGATTAAGAAGATCTATGATGAAACGTGTTCTTGCCCTGATCTCATATTTTAGGGATATATAGGGCTGTATCATCTAAAGCTTTCTTTCCCTACTTGAGATTAATTTTAGGGAGATTTGGCTGCTATTTCCAGCAGGTTGAGCAAGTGCAGACAGAGATTTCCTCCTAACTGGTACAGTCAGATGAAGAGAAGTGGAACCAATTAATATTGCAAGCTCGCCCTGACTGATTGAGGGTGATTTGAGCTTCTGTAGGATATCTGTATGGGAAATGTAGGCAGGCAGACAATTCTAATGGGTTGCACATTTCTTATAAAAAAAATAAATAAATAAATAAAAGTGTGAGTTAGGGAGAGTGAGGAGGAGGAGAGCAACGGGTGATATACAGCTTGGTTCTTAAGCCAAAGGAACATAAGCACTTGCCAGGGCTGAAATATTTTCTATCTCTGAAATGAAAACCTAGCATTTAAAATCTAGTTTTGGTAACACACACACTGCAGGATTATAGAAGGCAACAAAAAGCAACACTCGAATATGCTGACTCTTAAATCATTACAAAAAGATAAAAGCCATCAGCACTGTTCCAAAATCCTAATAGATTGTGTTATATATACATCTATTTTAGATACAACAAAAGGAACAGAGAAAGAAAAATAAATAATGCAAAATAAAACCAATATAAGCAAAAATGGCAACACATTTGCGATTCCACAAAGAAAAATTTATGACAAATGCACTACCTTTGAATATTTATCAAGCCACCTTGAAATATTAAAGGAAATGAACAGTAAATCAAATTTCAATTAGTTCATGATGATATTTTCATCAGGTCATGATTAAGATATCAAATTAACACTCTGAACTGGTTTCAAAGATTAACTTTAACCCTTCCTCTAATTATAGACTAATAACATGGACATTTCCCCACTCCTTCCTGTATCCCTCCCTCTCTCTCATGTTTATTTTGCTATGTTTGTACAAACTAGTGAATTCCACAAAGATGTGACATTGTATAAGTTCGTGTAGAAGGTGGTTTTTATTGCTAACACAAGCTGCGACATAGGAGAGGTGGCTGTGTTTTCAGTTAAATGTTTCAAGTTTACTTTGCTTAAGAGTGTTACTAAATACTAATATGTGTACTTTTGATCAATAGCCCAGTACTTTAACCACACAGCTACTCTCATGAATGTATGCATAGCTTTGATAGGGGGGGGGGACAGATTTTATCATCAGCTGGTGTCCTTCATTCTTTGCATAAATTTTCCTAGATACTTTCATTAGACACATTTGAGTTGAAAGAGTCTGCAAGATATCAAATAAATATTGATTCTTTTGTCTAGACACAGAAAAGCTGAGGAGGTATAATCGATCAAATTGACCCCAATATATTACTAGTATTTATTTTATCAAATCCTTATCAACCTTAGACAGATATAAGTTAAAGTCATCCAAAAAGAGTTGAGACTAAATAACTGTACGAATCTAGGAGAATGTAATGTAATGAATTCATAAATGAGCAAGATAGATGATACTTTAATAAATATAATATCGTGCACTATATTTTGGTGTCAAATGGCTGCAAATATTATACCTGGTTGAAAAGAACTGGAAGTATAACAGTATAAAATGAATATTTTAATTATCACAGTGAAATCACAGGAGAATGAAATCCTACATTGTTAATAGTGATCTAAATCATAGTTTAAACTTAAACAAGCCATGTTTCTGTGATTAATGGAATTAAAGGAAAAAAATGTATTTACTATTTCATTTAGTTTAATACAGTTATACCTCACTATACCATCAATCATTACACGATCTTATTGAAATTAATTATTAAATTAAATTTTTCTTCAGATATATACCTTTCTACTCAAGACACATGTAAGTGCACATGTGCAAGTACATGCAGTACAAGATATAGCATTAAGAAGGTTGTATGTTTTGGAGAATGAACCTTTACAATAACTCTAATTAATCTTATGAAATAACAGAGGTGAAGAGAAAGAATCAGTGAAATTATATAAAGAATCTACAGTTCAAAAAAATAAAAATAATAGAAAACAATTTTTGGTAGCAGATGCAGAGAAGCAGCAGCCATCTGCGCATTTTCTCAAGGAAGCTGTGTCACAAACTGATGAGGGGTGGCATTTCATGTTTATCTGACATTTTAGAAAGCTAGAAAAAAATAGGCATCTAAGACAAATATAAACAAACACACACATGTACATATAGAATGCATGCACATGTGTGAGCACATGCATCATTCGTCAATTAACTTTGTGAGCGTTTTGCAGTTCATTCAGACCCTCTGGAGGTCAGTTTGTCATTTTTTTTTCTCTCAAGAAGAAATCAGCTGTGGTCACCTGAAGAAGTATGGACTCCATCACATTTAAATGTCTGAGACATGCCATGGAGTTCAGGGTTCAAGTGGAGTACTGCGCAAAACTGTGCTTCAAATGACATTTCAGTTTTAAAATAATTTTGCTTTGAAAATGATTTGGTGCGTGTGTGTGTGTGCACGTGTACATGCATGCGTGTATGCATCTGCACTTAGTAAGAGGAGAGGGGGAATGTTTGAGATGTTTTGTTACCAGATTTCTGTTGAAATAAACTGTTTTGTTTCAATTTAATTCTAAAAAATAACGAAGAAATCAGTAAAATAACCGGAGGTATTAAAGTGGTAAAGTAAATTAACGTGAAATTTTAATGGAGGGTTTCACTTTAGATTATTTCAAACCAGAAAGTTTTATATCATAGAACTAGGGGGTGGTCTTGGGGGTGGAGTCAATACTGAAAGGGTTGTGCAGCTTGTAACACTTTCACAGAACTGACAGTAGTGGCTGCTTTACATGTCTGCTGGCTGATTGCTATGGCAAGCTGTTAGCTAACTTGATAAACAAACATTAATGGTGGTCAGGCAGTGAGTTAGTGATAGGTCATGGAAAATGTGACTATCCAGCAGCAGCAGTTACTGTTCAGGTCAACTCTGAAGTAGGTCTATGAGGAAAGGATTTACAAAATGTGACCATCCCATTTTTTTTTTTTTTTTTTTCCAGAGTAGGCAGAGTTATATCATGCAATGTCATTTCCTTTATTAATACAAAAAAAGTGTGATTCAGCAAAGATTTGGCTGCTTTTTCTAACTAGTCAACAACCACACAGAGGTTCAGTTAATGTAGAGGGTGTAATGTTAAGATGGTTGCCATCAGTCTCCCTCACATTCACTTCCATGCTTATTCTGTATCATTGCTATTTTTATTTGAAAAACAGCAACAAAGGAGATAATTTATGGCAGTGATATATAAAGGTATGAACATAAACGGCTGGGAACTGTGTATGATCTATTGGCTGTACAATGTCTACTCAGAAGGAAAGGTTAAGGACAGAGAAGTCGAGAAATTGATTAAGAGACAAAGGTGTTGGGCAATACATGTAGAGGTGGTGGGCTTGTTGCTTATGGACACATAAATGAAAACACTGACTGAAGAGACTGTAGAAAGATCAAATCCGAGAATGAAGCACCATACAGAAAGACAAAATAAATGAGTCAGTTTAGATGTAGTATTTTGCAGGCACATCCTAACTATATTTAGCATAAAAATTAAAATATGATGATGATGATGATGATGATGACACACACTGAAGAGTGCAATGTTACAATCAGATTAAAATGAAATATACAAAAGCAATAAAATAGTAAAATGCTTCAAGTGAGCTTTGTTGTAACACATCTTATGTGTGACTGTTATTAATGTTTTATAACCTGACGATAAACACATCACAGAAAATAAGTCAATTGATTTCTTAGTCAGGCACAAGGCTGCACATTTTTAAGAGTGCTTATTGAGATGTATGATGTTCACACCAATGAAATTGTTGGTGGCTTCAAGTACATTAGTTTCAGATGAGATCAAAACCAACTAACTGTACATGTATCACAAAACAAGATAATCCACTAATCACAACAGTGCAAATTGGAATTGAACTGTCAAGCTATCATTGTCAGTATGTTAACCATGGTTACTCCACTTCCAGTTTGCTCCAAAGAAAAGCATTGTTCAGTGATCCATTTTCTATGGACTAAAAGAGTATTTGGAGTCAAAATCCATCAAAGACCTTCAGCACAGTACGGGGGTCAGTTTTTCACTATTACCAATTGTTTACAAATGGATTGAAAAAACCAAGAAGATCAATTCCCAACAACATCCTGAACTGATGACAATATTGAACAAGCCTGTAATATGGCCCAACTGAACAGATAGATGACTACTGATGAACTATTAAGTCTTACACAAATTACTCAAGGTTTTCCTCATGAAACTGCTCACAATAAATTTGGTTTCAGCAAAGTTTCTACCAAAATAATTCATGGAATTGCAAAAACAAAATCATTTTGAAATCTGTCAATCACTTCTGGATTGCTATCTTTTACTTTTATTGATTACTTGTTTCGGTCATTAGACTGTGGCTATACTGGAGCACTGCCTTGATGAATTTTTAATTGAACAAATTGACTCAGGACTTTTTTTTTAAGCCTGGTACTTATTTTGTCTCTTTTGCCAAACCACTAGGTTATGGGGACATAAACAAACCAACACTGGTTGTCATGCCATGATCTCACACACACACAACATGCTTCTTTCAGCTTCCATCAACCAAATCCACTCACAAGGTGCCATGCTGTGGGACTGAACCATGCAGTTGGGACGCAAGCTTCTTACCACACACCCATGCATGATGACAAATATGATATATTCTTGCCAAAAATTGTCACCGATACCAAAACACGCATACACTGCAACAAACCAGAATATGGACTGGAAACATCTGCAACTGCTTGTCAGGAAAAAGTTCAAAACTCAACTGACAGCAAGAAAGGTGACACTAACAAATGTTTTTAGGAATTATCAGGAAAAGGGCTCAATAGTTAATTATTATATGATAAGGCATTGCATTATATGACAAGCTAAAGCCTGCAGTTCAAAACAAATGCCTAACACTACAGTTGAAAAGTATTGTATTGTTTACACAACAATGCCCATCCTCCTACTACTGCTCACACTGCTGAAATCCTCCAGAAATGGAAATTTGAAGCACTGCAGCTTCCTTCATTATAGTCTTGTGGTGATTTATCTGTGCAGCAGTTAAGATTTAAAAAAAAAGAAAAAAGAAACATCATTCCCAAGTGTCCAATCAAAGACATTTTGCTTTCATTGTTATAAAAATGTAAGAAAATATTTAATGTCTTCTCCCATTAACACAAAGCTGACCACAGTTGTAACACACTGCTCTATTTCAGTAACCAAGTCTTTCTTTTACCTGTGTCATGGATGCTGGCACACCCATCAAGAACCACAGCCCAGGTTCAACAGAAATGCTGAAACTCAGGTGGAAGTAACTGGAGACAAAACCCTGAACAATACAAGTTCATTAATGAAGTACCCCCGTTTTTTACAGCAATGTGTATTACCTATGTTATGATACCTATTTTCAGTTAAATGGACTGAGCTATTAAAAGTCCAAGTGCTTTGGACATGAACACAACAGTATTGTTAACAAATATGAACCATTAACCTTTCCACTAAGAGCCAACTTCAGCTCTTATTACAGTTTTCCAGTTGTTTTTATTTACTCGTATTTCTCGCAGATTTAAATATAAATTATTGAACTATGTATTTTTACTACCAACCACAAAACTAAAGTGGCAGCTAAGTTGATAAACCATTTCATGTATACAGACAACACAATTACTGTAACAAAAAAAAAAATACACACTACAAATGAAGAAAAACTAAGAAAGATAAACAGTAAAATAAGAAGTGTATGATGTAAACAACAGTGATAATAGGATACAGATTCCTGCGACTAAAAACATTAATGATGATCATTATGGTTAATCATCATCACTTAACATCTGCCTTCCATACTGACAAGAGCCAGCCAGAGAGAAGCTTGCGCCAGACTTCTTGTAACTGTTTTGGCAGATTTTTTCAGCTGGATGCCCTTCCTAACACCAACCACTCAGCAGAGTGGACATAGGGCTTTTTATGTGGCACAAGCACAGGTGAGGTCAGTTTCGGCAAGAGTTTTACAGCTTGATGCCCTTCCAAATGCCAACCACTTAACAGTGTGGACTAAGTGCTTTTAAGTGGCACCTGCACTGACAGGGTCACCAAGTACTTGCAAGACAAAAAAAAATTTCTTTTGAGAAGGGAGGGGGCATTGGAGAAGGCGATTTTGTGTCAGATGATGAAAGGTTACAGTGAGACAGAAACAGGTATCTAGCTGTAGAAGAGGTACAAGGTTACTCAGCCAGGGAAGGGGAGAAAGAGAGGTCAGGAATGAAGACAGAACAGGTGCACTGCCACAAAGAAAATACATGGTTACTCAACTTGAGGGAAATGCAGGAGAAGGAAAGATAGTGGGAGACAGCAGGATAGAGATGGTGGCAAAGTGTTGGACATACAAGTGACAAGGATCAGAACATAAATGAGATGGTTGAGTAAAGGAAGAGAGAGATATAAATAGTGGCAAGTACCAAGGCATACCCTTGAGACTTGAATGCCATAATATAAGTGGCAGGATATTGCAAAGGGAGTGTGATTAAAGAGTGCGGAGGTGAGGAAGTGACTGGTAAAAACCTGGGTATAAACAGAGTCAGGAGGGGGACTACCAGATAGCAATGACACAGAGGAATAGGGCCATGAAGACAGGATTGGGGAGTGAGAACTAGGCAGAGTGTATGAAGGAGGAAATGTGATGAAGAGATGTAGATTGGTTTGTTGGGGTAGGGTGAGTGAAAAGTTTTCTTGTTGCTTGTGGGTAAAACACACAGGTCGGGGGGGGGGGCTAGCAGATAGCAATGATAAATTGGCACAGTGTCAAGAGAACAGTATTTGGGAGTGGGAGGTAATCATAGTGAAT
>JAOPJW010007584.1:61111713-61122561 GCA_027122535.1 Octopus maya | reverse complement strand
GCCTGGGTGCTTTTTACATGCGACTGGCTCCTGTGCCAGTGGCATGGAAAAAGCACCCAATACACACTCGGAGTGGTTGGCGCTAGGAAAGGCATTCAGCTGTAGAAACATTGCTAGATCAGATTGGAGCCTGGTGCAGCTGCTGGCTCTTCAGACCTCGGTCAAACCATCCAACCCATGCCAGATTGGAAAACGGATATTAAACCATGATGATGATGATCAAATGACCAGGGGGATCCAATAGAGAAAATAGGAATCAAAGGGGTCCACAGGCAAAAAACAGTTGAACCTCTGGTTTAGATAATCAGTGAAGGTTAATAATCCTAGATATGTTCACTGAACAATATACTTCTAATATAAAGATGCATTAAACAAGTTTATTTGCAACCTTTTTGTTATGAAGACCACCATTAATTCTATGATCTAAGCTTTGTTTTGAAATGATTTACATAAAAAAAAACTTCAATTAAAACTGTATAATCCTTTCTACTGTAAGCACAAGGGCTGGAATTGGGGGTGGGGTAAGTTGCAGACATCAACTTCTAGTGCTCAGCTGGTAGTTATTTTAATGACCCTGAAAGATGTAAAGCAAAGTTGACCTTGGTAGTATTTGAACTCAATGCAAAGCTGGAAGAAATATCTCAAAGCATTCTGTCTAGTATTCTAATGATTATGCTAGCTCGCTACCCTACACCAAATTATTAATGATAGTTATTTTAGTAAATTCTTCACTATTTTCAAAATAAATTGAAACAAAGATAGCATATTTCAATTGAAATATAGTAGCAAAAGTGTTAAATGATAAAACACCAAAATATTCTTTTACTACTTTCACTAGCTGGACTGTCATTATGATGATGAACTGCCTACAGGTAGTTATATTTGTTTTATTCTGTTCTGAGCTGCATTGTATATCAGGCTGTCTTAGTTTCAGCAACATAATTATCTATGAGGAAAGGTTGTTAGCCCTTCACTCAATGAGTGGTCTCCCTTAACCCTTCTTAGCACAACCTGGTCAATTCCAAGAGAGCGAGATAGAATTGACTCCATTACCTGACTGATACTTTATTTACCAACACTGAAAGGATGAAAGATAAAGTCAACCTGAACAGGATTACAATTCAGAGCATAGAGAGCCAGAACAAATGCCATAATGTATTCTATTCAATGCTTTAATGACTGTCAATTTGCTTTCAACGCTTTAGATGATGATACTGCCCTCAGTACATATTTTATCAGTCTCTGTTTATTGAAGCATTATGTAATGGAACATAAAACATGATAAGATGAACACTAATTTTTAGACTGGTTCATACATAGACAAAAACATATGTTTATACATCAATATATACACACAAACAAGCAAAAATCCAGCAGCTAATGCCCAAGAAAGAAATCGAAACTTTCACTAATGAAAGCACAGTGGCAGTAGATAAAACAATAAACAGATTAAATGCATTTAGTTTTATCCCTGGAGATCTTGAGTTCAAATCTGGCTAGTATCAACTTTCCTTTTCATACTATTGAGGTCAATTTCATTGACAATACTCCTCCACTACAGAGTATTGGTCTTCTGCCTGGGTAAGAAATCAGTATTTTGATTAAAGATGAAGATTGAAATTCCATTATAGAAAAGTAAATTTCCTGTGTAGATCATCAAAAAACAAAATGTTAAAAGCAGTAAGAAAGAATTTTAGAAAATAGGCTTCAAGTATAATATATTTCTAAAATGTGCTACATGATCTATTTTGCAAGAACCAAGATTAAAAAAAAAATTAGAAAGCCTAACATTTTCAAAAATTGGTGACATTTTTTTTTTTTTAAGAAAAGCAGCAGATTGAAAATTAATATTATGTAGTCAGTGCACCAATAAGTGCACAAGTGGAATTTCAAATTAGCTGACAATTAATGAATACTTGAAATGCACAAGTGCAGTGAAAGGAATAAATAGTTAAATACTAAGGCCAATGGAATGCAGAAATGGTTCACTGGATGTTTATGTTAAGTGTGTGCTTGTGCATATGCTAAATGCAGAATTAATGATTGTTTCATATGATCTAGAATGTTTAGAAAATAGAAATTTAAGAACTTTTTACCTTTACTAATCTCAAAGGATCTCTTTTTTCACTGAGAAGGTAACTAGTATAAAATGCTAGATGAATACAACAATTATATTAGATACAATGAGAGCAAAATGTTCCTAGTAACTGCAGCAGAAGGAACAATTGTAATAGTTTAACATATACTACGAGAAATTAAAATAAAGTGACTGAAAAATGTCTAGACTGTAGTCAAGAAGTGGTTTAATATAATCTGTTGAAAGGCGAAAAGGCGGTGAGCTGGCAGAAATGTTAGCATGCCGGGTGAAATGCTTAGCGTTATTTCATCTGTCTTTACATTCTGAGTTCACATTCTGCCGAGGTCGACTTTGCCTTTCATCCTTTCGGAGTCGATAAATTAAGTACCAGTTGCATACTTGGGTCAATCTAATCGACTGGCCCCCTCCCCAAAAATTTTGAGCCTTGTGCGTAGAGTAGAAAAGAATATAATCTGTTGAAAATTGACTAAAACATGGATGGTGAAAAATAGGAATGAATATCGATATCAACTTTGGCGTAAGACCAGCAATTTGGGGGAAAAAACTAGTACTTATTTTATTGATCCCAAAAGGATAAAAAGCAAAGTTTACCTTGGTGGAATTTGAACTCAGGAAATAAAGAATGATGAAATGCTGCTAAGTATTTTGTCCAAGTGTTCTAGCGTTTCTGCCAGTTAACCATCTTAATAGAACTGAATATTAAATCAATAATTAGTACAGTAGTATATTGATGTTATTGTTTTTATGGGTTTGTTTTCTTTTAATAATAATCTTTTTTTTATATGCATACAAAGCCACACGTTTTGAGGAGGCATACAGTCAATTTAATTGACACCAATACTACATGGGTATTTACTTTATTGACTCTGGAAGAATGAAAAACAAAGTAGACTCCAGCAGGATTTGAACTCAAAATTAAAAAAAAAAAGGACAAGGATAATAATGATTTGGTGCAAATATTACTGTTTTGCTGGAGTTGGGTTGCAAAGAGCTAAACTCTCCTTGGCATACTTGCTTGGAAGCAGAACAGAAAGCACCAGAGAAAATATGATGTAGTGACACAGCACTAAATAAAATCACTGGAAACTGATGTGTATAGAGTTGTTTAAATGGTTATAGTGTCAAAATAAATATGCTATATGAATAAAAGAGAATACAACTGTTGTAAACACAAAAATGTAACTGACACTGATTCCAATCCAACTGTCAAGATCATAACCTGCATAAATGGATTATTGGAAATAAGAGATCAGCTCTGTTACTTAGCATATCTAATCAGTGTTATTCCAGGTGAAGTAAACTATATAAAGTTAATAATGGTTGACAGAAGTTGGAGAACTTCTGGATATATTAGCCATTAAGAGATTATAACTGCACACTACTTGGGTGTAATCTGAGCAATAAAAAAAAAAAACATGTAAATGTTAAATTTGGTTGAAACTGTTTTCCTAATCTAAAACTTCTAAGGTATCAAATGTTTTAATTTTAACCAAATCATACATTCAAAACTTTAGTTGTTGGTATATGTCTTTTGCATTTAAACTGCCCAACTATTTTACCTGTTTTAGCCCCTCTCACGTACCTGACAATGTCATTCTAAAAATAAACAACACACATATCACTGAAATCTTGAAGTTGTGAGACAATTCATGATTAATCCAGAACAATGTAAAAAAGTAAGTGTTACATTTGACAGAGTTAAGAATGCTGAAATGATATATCCATTTCTTGAGGTTGTAAAGTACCAAGATGTATTAAAGCTGTCAGATCCTAATCTGGATCAAAATCTTGTATCCTACTTAAAGTGTTTCATTAGATTATTCAATAATACAGAAATAATTTCCTTAAATTTTATTTTTAGTATTTCTTAATGGTTGTCATCATAAATCAGATGATAATTATTAGAGATATGTTTTTCAGAGAGTTTACAAATTCCTGATATATTAATTTCATTTGTGTGAAAAAAGAAAAAGAAATTCTATAAGGAAAAGATCTAATATTCATATTCCATTATGTTAGATTCATCATCCTGAATTAAAACTCTATAAATTTTAACACTCTTCATCCATTTAAAGAAATGTCTAAAAAATAAATCAAAAAAGCTTTTGCATTTTGTATTTTATTTATTTATATAGTTACCTAATAATCACTCCTACATTTCCAGTAATATCTTTCACGATATTAACTTGTATTTTTGTACTCACTTGCAATTGGAATCAATATTTATAATCAATATTTAATATACTTCAGTGGTTCTGACAGCTCATTGCTGGTATATCAGCTACGGAGCAACAATTAATATTTGACTGCTCTTAATCATGTTTTTATGAATATGAATGTCCTCAAAATCACAAATCTCTTAAATTAATTAATGATGAAAATAAATTCCTTGTCTTTTGCTATGATGTTTTTTATTGTTTTGTTTATTAACTTCACTTATTTTAGATTGTCGATAGATATTGTCAAGAATGTGTTAGCCACCAATTTAAAATATGTTATAAAATTTACATACTTTCATAATTATGTTTATTGAAAATTTACCTATTCAGTTAGAATCCACCATGTGGAAAATTAGCAGATATATTTGATTTTCATGGAAATTAATTTCTATGTTGCTCTAAATCAATATAAAACTTGAGTATGACCAACAATGGTGTAATATATATAAAAAAGGGCTCAAATACAGAAAATTGTGTATCTTTCTTCGACTCTCATATTCTTAAATACATTCAGAAAAAGACTGCCGTAATTTTTTTTTTTTCTTAGTACCACAACAGATTTTGCTATTCAGAGCATTGAAATTCCATTCATACTATTTTTATCAGTCCACCAATCACTAGCTATATACAAATACATGTATGAAGTTTGAATTTAATTTCCAGTGTATGTCATGTATTAACTCGATCCCAATCTTCTCCCAATTTCCATTTCATAACCTCCTCCTACTTTCATTAATACTTTATAATGAAGAGATATGAGAAGGTATATGAGCAAGATTTATTAAATGTGTATAACTATTTTGTTGATATTTGATAGTTTTATTTGTTATTATTTAATGAAAGCATTCCAGATGCACCAATATGTATTCAGTGAACCAAATCAGCAACCCAGTTTTATTAGTTAAAGCAATTTCATTTAATCCATCTGATACCCACTTACCTAAGACCACCTCTGGCCCTATGATACAAAGCTTTTCATTCTAAAGTGTTCATATTTAAATTAAAAACCTATCATAAGTTTTATATGCAAAAAAAAAAAACCCTTTTGTTAAGTAATATTCAAAACACCAACCTAATAATGAAAAGGTTATTTTACTATATCACTCCAAATTCTTGATTACTTTCAAAATTAATTAAAACACACATGGAACATATTTTATTATAAATATGGTTGTGAAAGGATTAACATGTCAATGCTCTTTAAAAATAGATGAAAATTTAAAATTCCTAGTCCCCCTTCAATATATTTGAGACAATATTTTGCTTTTAATTAAAGTATTTGTGGAGTAACTGAGTTGACACAGTGGTTATATTGCTATAATTTAGGTCTGACTTCGCTCAATTAGCCTAAACATATGAGGAAGTATTCCTACAAAGCCAAAACAGGGAGGAGTGGCACCTTCCTCTTCTACTTTTAACTCATAATCAACAAATGTGATATAGGACTGCTCCCAATAATAAGCTGGTCACTTAAGGAGAAACATAATACTTGAAAGATTAAGGTAAACAATTTGTTTTGTGGTTTGTAAGTTGCATTTCATTCATAATTATGAATTTACTTTCCCTACTTTGTTCAAGGTTTAATTTTTCTTTTTATACCAACCCAGTCAAGACTACCTTTGGTTCTATTGCACAGGTTTCTTGTTTTCAAGTAATTTTAATTAAAACCTACCATCAAAATTTCAGTTAAATTAAGTGAAATAAAAGTTGTGTATTACAATAATCGGTAACAAAAGAGTTAATCACCATCATCAATTCACTCTTAATGGAATATACATTTGACTCGTTAGATTTATTATACCTTTCACATTATAAAGGAATTTTCAACAGATAAAGGAAGTATTTGAAAAAAAAAAAAAAAAACAGGAAAAAAAAATCAGATTATTATTATATAAAACAGACAATACAATGTTCAAGTAATAAACATTTAGCATAATAAATTTGTGTATTTGGCAATAAATATTGTAATCTTCCCTCTCTGAAATTTCAGAGTGGGGAGCTTGTCAATTACACCAACCCCAGGTCTCAGCTGGCACTTATTTTATCGACTCTAAAAGGATGAAAAGCAAAGTTGACCCCAGCAATTCAGAACATAAAGACAGACGAAATACTACTGAGCATTTTGACCAGTATGCTATTTTAGATGACAGCCGGATTTAGTTGTAGGTTTAATCTTTCAGTGAAAATGTATCAACCTATTTCAGATGACAACAGGATTTAGTTCTAGGTTTAATCATTCAGTGAAAATGGTTCTGATAACTAATATAGTATTTCTATTATATTTTGGACTAATAGTATTGTTGTGATGTATTCTTCTCTGGTTCCTATTTGTATGACAGCTTTCTTTACTGATTTCCTCGCAAAATGCTATTTTAATTCATTGTAATTCATTTGTAACATGAAAGGCAAAAATGTAAAGAGATGGATGTGTATTTTGCAGAGTCTGAAGGGTTTAGTCTGTTAAGAGGTGACAATAAGTTGATTAAACCTTGAAGAAAGAAGAGAATGTAAATTCATAATTGTGAACAGAAGTAGCTTAAAAAGAAATACTAAAATATTTCTGAAAATCACTCAAGGATATAACATGTTGAGACAATCTATAAATCAATGAACAAAAGCTGTGTAGATGAGCAGATTTGCCAAATTCTAATCTCATGTTGGTAATACATGGCTTAATTCTTAAATACATGCAGTCCTGAAATGAAATGACTTGATAAAGTGAAAAAAGAATGTTTAAAACATTAACAACAATGGAAACAAAGCATTTTTTTTCCTGATGAATTCCACCAAATAGGAAAAAGACTTATAGCCTCTCAGAAATGCTGTAATAATAGTTTTCGTCTTGGATTAGAGTTCAGAGACTTTAGTTAATGATACTTAAGTATTTGATCTTAAGATCTGAAGAATTGATTTGAACCTGGATTGAACTTTTTATGAAGATCTGCAGGGTGACCATAAGAGTCGTCTAGCAAAATAACGATGAATGACACTTCGTTTCCAATGCAGATGTTGTACATAGTGCAAAATTTATTTAAGTATGGAGTCAAGAAAAATTCCTGTGCGACCCATGTCTTTTTATTCAACTTCTAATTAAATGTTTTATTTGCATAAAGATTGAATCACAATTTAATTACAAGGAAACAAAAGAAAAAAAGGGAGGGGGGAATTAAGCAACAGCAGCAGATGAGGAGTGGTGGAGTACACCCCAGAACAAATGGTGTGTTCAGCCACACCCTGCAGACATGAAAACGATGGCATTGCCATGGAGAATTGTTAGCAACATTTACTGCAGCAGTCATCCACTTTGCAAGGCTCATTTCTCAGATGGGTTGCAGTTATACCAATTTTGTGAAGAAAATTAGCAGTACAAGATCTGAGAACACTTGAGGTCTTGATGATGACCAGCACAAACTGAAAGCAGTTGGTCAGGCTTTTATGTTTATTTTTCTCTCCTCTGCATTATAAACAGTGGAGCTAGAGAACATGTCACAGATTAGAGATCAGCCTCCCTCGTATGGAAATAGGGTTATTCTGTCAGGGTGCTTACCATCCCTGTGATTGAGACCAACTGGCTCCAGTTACAATGGGAAGCCAGCTACATCGAGGCCCCTTTTAATTATGTCATTCAGGGCAGCATGTCAGGGGAACCAGCTCACTTAATGGCTGCAGGATAATGAATACAGACTGAATTCATCAACTACTGCTCAACAATGGTATTTGTGTGGCTCACACATTCAGAGACTGAGGCACCGGGCCACTCTGATACCAGTGCACTCATCATCATCATTATTTAAAAAAAAAGATCCACTCAAACTAATGCCATAAAAATCAGTGATAAATAATGGGTTAAAAGAGGTGTCTTACAGACGGAGGAGGAAGGGCAGCACTCTTACTTATGATTGTTTGGGTGGGGGTAGAATCTTTGGTACTGGTGAAGAAAAAGAGAAAGAAAATTGACACTATAATTTGTGTATTATCCTCAAACTAGAAATCTGGTCTGAATGTTATCAACAGAATGGACTCACACTAAAGGTATTTAAGGAGCTGTGCTGGAATTAAACTGGCCAATGGATGATGTCTACACCCAAAGAACAACACAGTCCATCTGACAGGCCTCTGGACAGTTTCCACCTACCCATTTGAACACACAAGGTATGCATCAACTCAAGGCTTGGTAGAAAAGCACTCAAAGTTCTGTTCAATGAGATCAAACACAGACCTATAGGATTGTCAAGTAAACATCTTAATCCCCCAATCAAACCTGAACTGATCACAAGATTAAAATTGACGTCTACAGATCTAGTTTTTCAAGCAAAGAAACATGAAAAAGAATTGGGATGAAATAAACTTCTATAGTTGTGGAGTTAAGTGTCCAGATGAATCTTTCAGAAATGTACAGGTGTATTTGAAGTATGTTTTATCTTGTTTTCTTTTTTGGTCACTAGTTAAATTACTTCAACATCAACTATTATCATACGAAATCCAAGTAGTACTTACTTTCCAGGTAAGTAAACTGACACCTTTAAAATAAACAGGAAGTTGTAGACAATGATGAGATGATTTTTGTTGAGCTTAACTTCTAAGAGTTATGAAAGCAAGCTAGACTAATTCACTTGTAACTTGAAAAACGAAAAAACAAAAACCTAAAGAAAGGATTCTCTGGTGAGAACTGAAGAGTTTTGTCATGTTATAAGATGTTAATAAGCTGATTAAACATTGAAAAAGAATTAAAAAAAAAAACAGGGAAGACAGAGTTATGAAAGCAAACACAAAAAAACTGACAAGTAGAAAATAAGAGTTATTCGACTTCTTAAATTTCCAAACAATACATTATAATAATGCATATTAAGAGGATTTTAACTGTCTAAAGGCAAATAATGTGAAACACTATAGTAATGAAAACGCAGGACAAACAAACAATGTTAAATCTCAGTTGAAGGGAATAACTTGAAAACCTTAAAGTTACCCCATTCAGTGATTAATGAAAGATAATATTAAAATAATATGAAATTAGTCGGAATTGCATTTTAGTCTCAGGCAGTCTTGATTGAGCATGCCAATAATCAAAGACATTCTAATTGAGACCGTCCCCATATTTTTGTATATCTAGAAATGTGTTATCTAATGTATTCTAATTTGTAAAATTCATAGGTTGTGATTTTAAGGTTTGGCTGTTATTTATAGCAGGTCAAGTGACAGCATAGAAGCTCACTCACTGGCTCTGACACACCCTACACAGATGATTCTCTGCTCCCCTCATCCTTAACCTTCCACAAACAAACATCATCCACATCCTACCAAGATTCTCATGTCAATCCTGCACAGCATCCATAAAAGGAGACAACAGATACATTTTTCAATGGAATATTAAAACTTTATCATCCCCAACAACATAAACACACAATTATTGCATGTATAACAGCTGACTTGGAAGAAACCGACAAGGTTATCCATCATCTTTCCAATAACAACAATATCTCTATCACCTGTGGACAGGTTTATAAAACCAAAATACAAAACAACACCCATGACTTTCAGAAACATGTTTTTACACTCAGAATTGTCGAAGCATGAAATAAACTACCTGTGTTCACTGTTAGCCATCAGGACACTGCATCCTTCAAAAAATTCCACACTTCCTGAAATTTGTTAATACTACTCCTGATGAACCTATGCACTCCTTTATTATGGTTCCCAAACTATTCATTTTCCTCTATTTTTCTGTTTTATTCTGTGAACTGTGCATGTACTTCTAGCCTTCATTATTGTCTTTCTTTACTTGACTTACATGTTTGCTTTCTGACCCATCTTTTAACTGTGACTGACAAGTTGTAATGCACCTGAGTGCTGTATACAATAAACTCATTATTATTATTATTATTACATTGTCTTTGCTGTGTACAATAAACTCATTATTATTATTACATTGTCTTTTCTAACACTGGAGATGTACTACAGTGTCAGCTGTTCACTACCAGTGAACTAAAGTAACGCCCCTTATTTTTCAAGCACCATCTGGAGTATTTGAGCAGTTCCAAGCAGTGTTGTTGTTGTTGTTGTTGTTGCTGCTGCTGCTGCTGCTACTGCTGCTGTTGTTATTATTATTAAGGCAGTGAGCTGGCAGAATTGTTAGCATGCCAGGTAAAATGCTTAGTGGCATTTCATCTGTCTTTACATTCTGAGTTCAAATTATGTCACGGTCAACTTTGTCTTTCATCCTATCAGGGTTGTTAGAATAAGCACCAGTCAAATATTGGAGGTGTGATGTAATTAACTAGCCCTTTTACCCAAATTTTCATTAACTTAATTGCTGTCTTCCTGCCCTATGTCTCCTCTTTTAACTTTTTCTGATGAGTGATAGTGCACCAGAGCAATGTATACAATAAAATAATTATTATAATTATCACTACTAGCATACCCATGTCAGCAAAAATGTTGACAGTTTAATTTATGATAGAAAATGGCACATCAACACAATGAGGAAAACCACTACTAAATGTCAGCAATCTAGTAAATATATGTACATACACA
>JAOPJW010007584.1:60607445-60620298 GCA_027122535.1 Octopus maya | reverse complement strand
CAAAAATAGTAGCATTCAACGTGGGTTGGGGTGGGTGGGCACTATACACTCTTGCAAGAGCGTCAGCCTGTTTCCTCTCGTGTCATTTATTGTTTCTCCAGGTGTAATACTTTGGTAATTGTGGGTAAAGGAGTTTTCTTGCATCTTTATGTACTTGACACAACTTAAAAAAGGCAGTAAGGGTAGTTTCTTTTAGAGAAAGTGCTTGTTGCAAGGCAGTTTGTTTTGTGAAGATAACCCTGTCGCCATTCTCTAGATGGCCTGAGTAATTACTGATGGCATGTGTCTGTAAGACACTATCTTGTCAATTAGATACAGACAAGTCTTCCACAAATCTGCCTGAGCATTTAAAGTGTTAAGAGCCAAAACAAATACTGTAAAGCATTTTGTCCAATGCTTTAACAATCCTGCTAAAACCTTGATCTAGATTGGTATTTTATTTTGTTGTCCTAGGAAGGCTGAAGAGCAAAGTTGGCTTGGATAAGATTTGAACTCAGAATGTAAAGAATCGAGTAAATACTTGTTAGACATTTTGTTTGATACTGTAAATAATTCTTTAAATTCATTGCTTAAATATGTTTATATTTTTAATTTTTAAATTCCTCAACACGTAAAGCAGAATGGTCCAATTTTTTCTGTAAACCATGTTTCTGCATCCTGTGAAAATAATTCCTTATTTTATTATGTTGACCCCACCCCACCCCCACCAACCCATGACTATTAACTGTTCTATAACTTGCTTTTTTTCCCCTTTTTTATAGATTCCATTCAGTCTTCCAGAAATGTTCCTGAAGAATTTGGTTATTGGTGTAAAATTTGTGATTTGGAGTTTAAAAAGAGATCAGACTTAGAAAACCATTGGCTCTGTGATATTCACAGAAAACAAGTCAATGGAGGGGAAAATATTACCTTGGAATGTAGTTTTTGTGAACTTGTATTCCGAAATCAAGCAGAACTGGAAATTCACTGTAGAGGAGATCTACATAAAAAAAGGATTACCTCTGATGATAGCTGTGACTGGTTGTATCGAGCACCTCCGAGAGGTTTGCGGGCAGAAGAATATACCATGTGTGTTCGGTAAGAATACTTTAATTTTCGGATCTTCTCATCACCACCATTTTTATGTTCTCAGCAATCAATGTTCGTGCTTTGTTTTAGTGACAGAACTTAAATGTTAAAATAAGAATTTTCCTTACACTTGAAAAGACAATATTATGACCAGGTAAATTAGCTCCACAGAGCCTTATGTAAAAACAAAACAAAACCAAAAACAATCAAAAAAATAATTAACCTTTGCTGTCGTTAACATTTTTGTCCTATTTTTAAAGAAATATAGTAATGTACTACTTATGTGTTTCAATTAATTTCAAAAGTAGCTAATATTTTGGATGGATAAGGCAGTGAGCTGGCAGAATCATTAGTGCGCCGGGCAAGCTGGCAGAATCGTTAGTGCGCCGGGCGAAATGCTTAGTGGTGTTTTGTCTGAGTTCAAATTCCACCAAGGTCGACTTTGCCTTTCATCCTTTCGGGGTTGATAAATTAAGTACCAGTTACACACTGGGATCGATGTAATCGAATTAATCCCCTTGTTTGTCCCCTTTATGTTTAGCCTCTTTAAAGAAATAAGAATCATTAGCATGCTGGACAAAATGCTTAGTGGCATTTTGTCTGTCTTCATGATCTGTGTTCAAATTCCACCCAGATTGACTTTGCCTTTCATCCTTTCAGGGTCAATAAAATAAATACCAATTGAGTACTGGAGATGATGTAATCGATTCCCCTTCCCCCGAAATTGCTGGCCTTGTGCCAAAATTTGAAATTAATATTTTGGATGGATTTTAGTAAAGTAACTCACTTTTTCCTTTGTGGTGTTTCGAACCTAACTTAATAAAAGATACTTTTATAAAATGTTGATTGAAGGTTTTTAATTTAAAAATATATAAAAGGTTTTTAATTTAACTATATATAAAAAAAAGACCCACTGCCAAGTTTTTGTATCAGAGAACCAGAGGTGGTCTCAGGCAATTTAGTATTGGGAAGTTGAAAGGTTGGTTACCTTCTTTTCAATACTGTAATGCTTGTCAGGTAATGATGGCTTTTTTACCTGATCTCAGGGAGATTAGGTAAGCAAACAAGGGACCACAGTCTTCACAAGGGACACATTGCAACTCTCTAATGATTTTATTAGCTTGTTGCTCTACTATTTATAGATAATAGCAGTGAAACTGTCCAAATCAGATTAATTGCAAGTCTTCATTGTTGATATCCTGATGACAGATGCATGTAATAAGAGGAATGATTTCAATTTGTATGTATATACAGAAACCAATTTTCAAGACAAAGTTGGATTATAGAGTGTACTTTGAGAACAGAGATAGGTTAGAAACAGAGGACAAGAGATTTGTGTCTCAAACACTATTCCTTTGGTTTGTTTATCAGTAGGTAAACCAGCAGGAAGTGATGAATAGATCAAAGTTTACAAATGTTTGTGATAAGAAGGAAGAATTGTCTTGTGAATTAGCTTTGTAATTCAAAGGTTTGAGAGTTTGGCTGAGGGGAAAGAGAAAAGGAATCCATGACTCTGAGTTCATTCTAACCACTAATTTGATTCCAGTGGCTTACAGATGAGCCTCTTAAAAAACGTAGACTTGTTAGGAGTGTCATTTATATAATGATTGGGCAGAAGATACAGGATTATGCACCAGCAAAGATGGCAGCATCTCAAAGGGCTTTCCATGGCTTCAAAGTCATTGTTCTATCTAGCAGCAGGGTTATTTATTTATTTTTATTTGTTGTTGTTGAGAGGCCTTTTCTATAGGCACTCTCTGATAAACAGTGATGCTATGCAAGTGAAGATGCAGTCAGGAGCAATGTGTTGAGAGACCATGATATTCTCAGTGATGAAAACTGTGAATGTTCTGAACTAAGCTAAAAAAATGCTTGTTCCAATACACAAATAAGAAAATAAAACATTTATTGTTTTGCAAAAACTAGCCTAGCTATAATTGAATTAATATATGCACTTAGAACTACCTTAGATTAAAATACTGGTGTGTATGAAACTGGTAATTTGATATTTTAACCAGTATGTATGATTGTGGAATGGTACTATTTACTGGATTTGTAAAGATGAAAAGAAAACGGAGGAGATGGGTTTTAAAGTACCCCCCTCCCCCACACACAGACTGATAAACATCCTACAAAACCACTTTACAAATGCCTCTTCATTCTTGGTTGAAAAGAATCATTCCATTCTAATCATTTTGGTTATCCATTTTATTTATGCATACACACTACCCCTTTAACGTACGCACACACACATACACACACACATCAAGCATATTCTCATTTCTTATCTCACTTGACTTGGTAAAATGCACATATATACTTGCACAGTGGGGTCTTTATATACAGGTATAATCCATTCCAGAGCCCTGTTTGTTACGAAATTATTTATTATATGAGTAATTGATTTCAAATTTTGGTACAAGACCTGCAATTTCAGGGGGTGGGAGCAAGTCAATTATTTTGACCTCAGTGTTCAACTGGTACTTTTTTTATTGACCCCAAAAGGATGAAAGGCAAAATTGACCTTGATTTGAACTCGGAATGTAAAGACGAACGAAATGCCATTGTGCGTTTTGACTGGTGTGCTAATGATTCTGCTTGCTTGCTGCCTTAATTACATTAGTAATTGAAATATATATAAATAGGAGTGATCTGTTCTGAACCACACCCAAACTCAACATATAGGTGGGAAATGAGGTTTTATTTGTCCATCTATCAATAGGAAATACATAAATATATATATGTATATATGTGTTTATTTTTTTCCTTTGTCTTACTTGTGTGAATCCATGATTATGTTTTTAGCAAAAAATATAAGAAATATTATTTTCTATATAAAATGTAAAAATTTGTAAGTTACATGAGATGTATACATGGACATTGATGAACCTTTTGTACATGCTCTTCTCTACTGAGAACCATTTGTATACCCACCCCACTGTACATAGATATGCTCTCACACATATACAGTAGGAGTCTTGTACATCATCTTCTTTGACTGAAAAAAAATATAGATTTCTGGCTGAAAAATATCTTGTCAACCTAACCACTTCTACCATCAATTTTATTCCTGTCACATAAGGTTTTCATAATAAAGCATTACTGCCACAGAACTTTCTTTCATTTTTCTTTTTTCTTCATTGCTTTTTCTTGACAATGAACAACTGTCCAAAGCATGAAACTCACCTCTGTTCCTTCCTTAAAATAAGTTGACTTGTACTTCTTTTGTTTTTTGTTGTCTTTGTTCCAGTAAGAGTACACAATGAAATATCTTCTTCAATATTCTCTAAAGACTTCCTAAAAGCAGTTGATAGCTTCTGTTACCTAGATGACCTAATTTGCGGTAAAGGGGGTGATCTGACAGCATAGTTGTCAGGGTAAGGAAGTGGAAAATTTGAGGGAGCTGTTAGTTCTTCTAGTAACAAAGGGTTCCTCTCTCTCTGTGAGGAGCAGATTGTATGATAGTTGTGTACAAAGTAAGATGTTGTGAGGTAATGAGATGTGGAACTCGAATACAAAAGATTTCAGAAAGCTGGAAAGAAATGAGGCATGTTTCACTGGATATATAATATTAGTGTGGATGGATGATATAAGAGAAGTGGGGGCTGACCAAAATGGTGCTTTTATGGTAATGGTGCTTTTGGGTTTGCTATATAAGCTTGTATAGTTGGGTGTGGGGAAAATTCAAGGGCTGCCCCAGGCAGCACACATTCTAACCACATCATAGCCAGTGCTAAGTTAAAATGATAACATAACCAATCATTAAAATATTGAATGTTTAAATAAATGCCAGACTGACTGACATGAATACTGGAGTCACTATAATGACTCAAATAAATAAGTAAAGCACTCTGAAGGCTATTCCCCAGCATGATCACAGTTCAATGACTGACACCAGGGAAAGAATGAAAGACTAAAATCAGTGATGATAAAACATAAGTTAAATGTGCTGTGGAGAGATGAGGCACAGATGAAGCACATTTTCAGCTCAGTGGTGTGGTCAGTACTTGAAATTATTGCATGTGGTCCTCTAGTAATTCTCACAGTTTTATGAGCAATTCTTGTGATCACCAAAAATAACTGTTTGTATAGGTTTTACCAAAAATTACATATTGAAACCCTACTTTTTTTTTTCTTTCTTTCTCTCTAAAAGATCTTATCAGAATATTATATACTGTTGTCATTGAAGAACATAATTGCTCAATGCTTCTCATCTTGCTGTTCCCAAATTAAAAAGAGTAAGGTGTTTCAGTCATAGTTTTTCAGCAGGATCGAGCCATTCCTTATATGTTCAATCAATAAAAAAAATCTCTTTTTGTATAGGTAATGAAAGTTGAGTATAGTTATGGCAGAGACTGAACTACATACAGTTTACTTTTGAAAATTATATCCTAGAGAAAACTTACTGAAGTTAAGGATCATCAGACCTGACTGATTAGACCATCCAATCCAATCGATCAATCCCTCCATCAGTCCATCCATCCATTCGTCTTCTCTGCCCACTAACCCTGGAAAGATCTTGGAGGTAGAGTATTCAGGCACCTCCTCCATAGGATTCCATCAGAAACAACTGTCATTAGACTTTCCAGCTGGATTCACAAGCATGACCAACTGAGACTATAGATGTCATCCAGCCATCTTATTCTTGGCCTACTCCTAAGTCTGCTGCTGGTTGACACAGCCTGAAAAATCCATCTTGTGATTCTTACTTGTGACATTCTAATGAAATGTCCATAGTGCCAGAGCTGTAACCACTCTATGCAGAGAAGTAGTGACTTGAACTGGAGAGACTCCATAATCTCCAAGTGATACACCTTGTCAAGTAAAGTTATTCCCAAGATCCTTCAGAGAAACCCCATTTTGACCCTTTGTACTCACAATTATGCCCTTTCTTTCAATTCCAACTTTCAATACCATAGGTAAGGATAGGCAGAGAAGCCAAATTGAAAATAGCAAGTTTATGTTGCTCTTTTTTTCTTTTTGTTTTTATGCCTCTTCTGAGGATCAAATGCTCAAGTTGGCACATTACTGTGTCAGCACCTACAACTCTGGCATCCAATTCAGCTGTCAACCTTCCATTAATCATGAATATGGCCCCCAAGGTACTTAAACTTTACCATTTGTTTCAGTGACGTTCCACTAACTTGCAGCATACAGAATGCATTAGGAAGTCTTTCTTGAGAAAACCAATGTTGTCTTAGTCTTCACAACATAGATTCTCATTTTCCTCCTTGCTGCACTCAAGCAGACCTACCTATGAATAATAATCCAGCCGTGGCTGTACTGTCATTTAAGAGACCTGTAGGACTACATTATCTAATATGTCCATTCATTATTTAAGATAGTAGAGTGTGATTTGAAGATCTAGCTGCAATTTCTAGCATAGCAGGGCAAATGACCACATAGTGGCTGGCTCCTTCACTGAGGTTGTTGCCACCATTGCTGCTTAGTACCAAATTTATCAATTTCTCTGCAGTATAACATCTCTGTGTATCTTGATCTCTTTCACAAACATTCTTAACCCTACTTCTCTGAAGATAATCTCTAGTTACCTTCTACCCACCACCAATAACTCCTGTTGCATCCATCATCCACTTGTACTATATATCTGTACCCAGATATGTATCTCGAGGGTTAACATTACTAGCATTTAGGTGCAGGTATAGCAGTGTGGTTAAGAAGTTCATTCTGCAGCTATATGCTTCCAGGTTCAGTTTCACTGCATGGCACCTTGAACAATTGTCTTCTACTATAGCCCTGGGCTGGCCATTGGCTTATAAAGGAATCTTGTAGATGGAAACTGGAAGCCCAACGTGTGTGCTTGTGCTTTTTTTAGCCCCACCTTCCCACTTGACAACTTAGTGGTTTGGCAAAAGAGACTAAAGTATCAGACTTCAAAAAGTAAGTGCTGATGTCAATCCATTTGATTAAAACACTTTAAAACATGGCCATAGTCCAATTGACTGAAACAGGTTAAAGATAAAAGATTACCCAGTTTTACACCATCAATTAGCCCTTGGATGTCTTTGATAACACCTCAGTTGCAAGCGTTCAGATCAAGCCCTTCGTTTGAGGATATCAGGATTTTCATTTAGTCAATCTTGGATGTTGTTTCTTTTTTGATAGCTTCGCTATCAAAAAATTTGTGTTTTAAAATACTATTTAAAAAATGTAGAAAATAAAAGCCTGTGTAATGAGGATTTTATAATTGTTACTGAATCAAACTTACTGTTTGTGTTTATGTTTTTTAGTTTCCTGGAAACTGGTAAGTGCTCTTACAGTGAAAACTGTACTCAAGCTCATTCCGAAGATGAATTACAAGAGTGGAAGGACAGGTTTGAATTTAAGAAACAGTCACTTCAAAAGGCTCGGGACAAGCAACTACATGGAATTTCTTACATGGAAAAATTGGCTGAAAAGTTGTTACTTTCAGAAAATCCTGAATCTTTGGTAATAATTTGTTTTAATTTGTCATTTTCAGTATTCGGTTATGTTGTGGTGCAGAGGTAGCAGCAATCATAGTAGTTCATTGTATCATTTATAATATATGTGCCTCTTATAGGAAAATCGTTAATATATGTCAAGTTTATAAAGGAGCCATTTATATCCAAATGTTAGTCTATTGCAGCAATTAATTATAAAGGTTTAACTATCTCCTGTCATGCATTATATTTGGCCTTTTATTTTCAATGTATACTTTAGCATTTAAACCGGCCATATCCAGCCAAAATATTCCATTTGTTTTATGTTCAAACTGACCAGATCCAAGCTCACACACCTACCCTACAATGTTATTCTACATTAAACAATCACACCATCGAAATCTCTCAAAACAACGTAAATCAATAATCATTATGTTTGATAGAACAATCTGAACACTAAAGGGTTAATCGAAATCGAACTATGTCTGTTAAATATGGGGGCTTTGATTATTGATCTAATAAAAGGTGATTGACTTTTATTCTTCATTCTATGTTTAAGTATTGCATCAGTTATGCTCTACTGACACCTCTTTCAATGTTTAATCAAAATCTAGATGGGGGTGTGCAAAACCATAAGTGTGGAGGCTTTGATCATTGCACTGAATTTGACTTTATTCTTTATCCTGTTAAAATATTGCAGCAGTTATATGCCCCAGTGGCACCTTTCTCTTCAGCTTGTTTTCTTTAGTTTAATTATATTAAAAGTATCAATTCCCTTACAAACTGGAATCAGTCAATTTATTTTAGCTTTAGCAGTTTCGATTAAGTTAAAAAAAAAAAAAAATTTAAATCTTATTTTTCTACCCTCAAATTTTTACATTAAAGAGCTCTGAAAATTAATATAATTTGAGAAATGCCTTTCACCTTGAAAAATTCTTGATGGTATTCCATCTTTCTGTGAACTTGTGAAATTGATTACATGCAGATTTAAATGCAATCAGACCTGACAATTAAGTCTACTTTTTTTTCGATTAGTGCTTAACACATTACTAGTTTGATTATTATTGAGGTAGAACAACAAATCTTTGTCAGCAAATCAAATGCACTTTACTTGTTGTTCATAAAAACAAATTTAAACTTTTCGTTTTTGTAATATTTAGTCCCTTTCTCATAATTAAATTTTTTTTGTTTTTTTTTAATGATTTCAGCTTGTTTCCAATTTGGATTATGTGAAGTTACACATAAATTCTGACTTGAAAGTAAATATGTCCAATAAGAAGTGTACTAATTCTTGGACTTTCACTGTTACTAGTAAGGTAAGAAATATTGTTTTTATATATTCTTTTTATCTGTATATACTGTGTATTTTCAGATTGTTAAACCAGAGCTAACAACATTAAAATTGTTAAATGTTTAATTAATGTCAGTCTTGCAAACGGATAAAAAAAAACCAAAAATGATCTTTGGTAGTGGAACTACTTCTGTTGTATATGCTATATTTGAAGTACTTATTTTATTTCTCTGCTGTATGTAATTTTTATGAAAAACTAATGGTCCCTTTTCCTTGGTGTCGACATAGTATCAATAATATAGCTTCATTTTCCTCTGTCTGCTTTAGTTTGCTTCTTCTATTTTAGCTGTAAGCTAGTAATAGTTCATATTTAATTGAATTTTTGGGTGTGAGTTTAATAGATGAAGTGCATTAAAAAAATATCCAACTATTTTTCCCACTAGACCTAAGGACAAAATTCTTTGGGTGAGAGGTGACGCCCCACTTGCTGCACATGAGTGAAAATGTTTGCATTGATAGGCTGCATCAGTTCCCAGCAATAGAGTAAAAGGCAGATTGTATGATGCCTTCGAATGAACAGCTGTGAAACATGAGCTGTGATTACAGAGGATATGCAAAGGATGAAAGAGGTGAAACCAGAATGCTCTGCTGGATGGGTAATATCAGTGTGCATGTATGAGAGAGTGTAAATGATTTAAGAGAAGAACTGGGTATAAGAGGCATCAAATGCTGTATGCAAGAGAGAAGACTGTGCTGGTATTGTGATGTGATGTGTATGAATGAAGACAGCTGCACAAGGAAGTGTCAAACTCAAAATGTGGAGGGAACCTGTGGAAGAAGTAGACCCAGGAAATTGGATGAAGTGGTGAGAAATGCTCTTCAGAGGTTGAGCTTCACAGAGGAGATGACAAGGGGTCGATACTTCTGGCATTTTACTGTGCTTGAGAAAACACAACAAGCTAAGTAAAATCTTGGTCAGCCATACATACAAGTATGTCTTTTATGACCGTACCCCCAACTCAGCTTCCTTGTCCTACTGGATAGCTAAGTATCTCCTCTGGTGACCCCACTAGTGCTGGTGCTACATAAAAAGCACTCATGCTGGTGCCACATGAAATCACCCATGCTGGTGCCACATAAAAAGCACTCATGCTGGTGCCATGTAAAAATAGCACCTGTGCCAGTGCTCTGTAATTAAGCACTCATGCTGGTACTTGATAAAAAAGCACCCATGCCAGCACCTCATGAGAAAGCATTATTATGCTGGTGCTGCATAATAAGCAGCCAGTATACTCTGTAATGTGGTTGGTGTTAGAAAGAGCATCCAGCTGTAGAAAACTTGCTTAAAACAGGCAATTGGAGCCTCAGGTTTGCTAGCTCCTGTCAAACCACTCAACCCATGCCAGCATGGAAAACTAATGTTAAATGATGATGATTATAGGAGACATGAATTAATGAATGGTGGTTAATATTCAATATGACCTTATTTAGCATCCACTTTTCTATGCTTGCTTTAGGCAGGGGGAATTGTTGAGGCAGATTTTCTCCAGCTAGATGCCCTGCCTGTTACTAACCCTCACTTGTTTCTGAGCAAGGTAATATTCCCCCATGACACGCATGTTTTTCATAGAAGACTGGAAATGTATAACATCACTTGTATGATGAGGATGATGATCCCTTGCAACCCTCACATTTCAAGGCAAGGGCACACACATACACACACACACCGAGGGCTTCTTTCGGTTTCTGGCTTGTAGCTATAGTGGAAGACACTTGCCCAAGGTGCTGTACAATAGAGCTGAATCTAGACCGCATGGCAGGAACCAATCTTAAGCGCACAACCACCTCTGTGCCTAGACCTGGTCTTTGTAAAAGTATTCCTTATGGTTTAGGTGAGTGATATGCTTTTTTGTGCATATCTTTAATGCTCAATTGTCACTTGTTATATCTTTGTTATTTTCATAATGTTTTCATTTATTTCTCTATCTTATTTCAGGTATGTCTTCACAGAGTAATCTTGTTGGATGACAATAGTCGGCTATTTTTCCGCATTTCCAGCATTTCTATTGGTCCACGTAAAGCCCAAAAACATCAAAACATTGAAAATCTTTGCCAAGAATGGGTTAATTATGAAGCATATCAAACAAAGAACATACCAAGTCCAAGTACTGTAGAGAATGTCTATAGGATCAAGGTATTTAACTCTTTACTTTCATTATCTATTTAAAAATGCTTGACCTCATCATAATTTTCCTAATTTATTGAATTCATTTACTTAAAGAATTCAAAATTTCACTAGAATAATTTCGAATTATTTTGCTAAAATAGTTTTGCATTATGAAATTAAAAAAAAAAATTTTATCCATACATTGATCTCTGCTGTCCATTATTGCTGGGATGGTCATTGGGGTGGTGTCCTTAGGCACCTTTCCATAGGGTCCTACCAGAAGCAACTGTCATTACACTTTCTGGCTGGATTCCCAGACATAACTGACAGAGATTATGGATATTATTCAACCCATAGTTCTCCTACCAATTGGCTACAATTCCTAAATAATTTTACAATATAATTTTTTTTTTACTTATTGTCCAAAATAATGTAGCTGCATCCTCATGTGGATTATTTTATGTTTCTCTTTATTAAGGCACAGATTTTCTGTCAACTATGCAAGGTGCCTTGACATTGGAGAAATTCTCTGCTAGATTTCAACCATTTTTTACATAGGAACTGACTGGAATAGATTGTTCATATCTGTTTAGACTAGATTAAATTAATGGTGGGTAGTAATCCAAACAGAAACAATTTAAATTAGAAGAGAAGATTAATTATAGATGGAATGGACTGGTTGGTGGTTCAGATTATTTTTTTTATTATTATACTTGAAGAGAGTGGGTTTTATCCATGTCCGCTCAAATTGGAATGACAGTGAGATTGATTTGTTCATATAAGACATAAATTTGCAAGGTTAATAAGTAAGCCTTGAAATGGACAGCTTTGTAATACTTGTTGTCAAAGAGAAAGGGGTGCAGTATGAATGGTGAAGGGGAAAGAGGTATGTGCTATGGATCATATTAGTTGGAATTGGACACATATTGCAAATTTCTTAAGAGCAATAGTGTTTTAAATTGGTGAAATTTAAATAGTATTTTAAACATCCACCACAAGGTATTATCTAGTGAAGCTAGCTGATGCTTTTAATGTTTATTGAACCTTAGTATGCTGTTCAGTCGGAACAGATTTCTTTTGAGGCTGGAAACTAATTCGGTATTATTAGTTTGTTGGAGTTTTTTTTAACTTCAAAATTGTGGCTTTTATTTCAATGTGATTTTTTTTTTGTCTGTTGTTTATAGGTGGTCTTCAAGACAAATATCTATGGTACATTTCGTCAGATTATTGTTTTTGATTTTGGAACTGACCCTCTACTTTCGAAAGAAATGCACGTTGAATCTGCTCCTATCCCTGAAGGAGATAAACTTTCAAAAGACTTAATGTCATTTGATGCAAACAGATGGAATGAATTCAATATAGATTTGGTGAAGATTGAACCACAGTATGATTTAATTTACTCACTTTCCTAGAGTTTACTTGAAATTTAAACTAGCTATTGAATACTTTTCTGTCTCAAAGCTATTATGTCCAGGAAAAAAATATTTCCTTGAAAATGAAGAATATTTTTCTCTAATTAATATTTTAATTTTGTCTTGCTTAGTATTATAATAAAAAAAAAAATAATGAAGTCAGTCTATAATTAAGCAAGTTTTAGACATTTAGCTTTCTTTCCCTGTTAGCTTTACCCATTTCTTTTAACTTTTATCTGATAGATGCTTTGTGAAATATCAAACTAAAATTGTAATAAGGTGTTATAACTATCAATATCAAAATGTTGTAAACTTATATATCTGAGTTTCAAATCACACTTTTTTTAACTGACAATTGTAAATAACTAATTCTGTATGAAAAAAACTGAAAATGTAACTTTAAGCCTTGATCTTAAATTTAAAATTATTTGTTAATTATTTTTCTAGTCCTCTTCCTTTATCTGAAAAAGAAGAATTTCTGTTGGAGGAATAC
>JAOPJW010007584.1:60416613-60430928 GCA_027122535.1 Octopus maya | reverse complement strand
TTTTAAAGATAGTTATATAAATAGGGATAATAAACATATGGAAGCATACAGCTAACTTTTATTGCAGTAAATAAACTAAATACAATGGTTAAATAAATACATTAAGCACTATTTTGCATCCAGCTAACCTTTATTGCAGTAAATGAACCAAATACAACTGTCCTCATTTGAGGACAGTGGGTTAAAATGGGTTAGGCTATTATAAGTCCAAATCTCAACCTTCAGGACACAGACATGATTTTATCCACATGATGAACCCAGGTGGCAAACCTATTTATGATATTCTTCAGGTGTTCTTGGAAACGTTGCTGTTGAGTGAGCTGAATTTCATCTTTATGGCAGCAGTTATTAACTAACACCATTGCTGGGTTTCTCAGCAAAACTGACATTTTACATTAAATCCTCCACAAGAATTTGTTTCACAAGTTGTTAAGTTTATTCATTTGTTGCATCCTGCCACATCCTGCATGCTTCATGTTCACAGCATCATGACATCTCCCAATATTTCTATCAATTCCTGCTTCATTTTGAATTCTGTCAGTTGTTCTTATTCCTATATTTGTTCTTCATGTATCTCTGTTCTTAAGTATCATATAACAGATTTTCATCTAAGATATTAAATTTCTTTGTTCTTGACTCTCATTACCAACTCTTACTGCTATTCTTTGCTCATTTTTTTTCTCTATAATTTTTTCCTTTGTCCTTCAGTTTCATTTGTACTCTAGTTCCTGCTCTATGTTTGGTATACTCATCCTCCTGTTCTTAACAGCTATTTCTAATTCTCTTATGTTGCTTTCTCCCCCCCCACCTCTCTCGTCTTGTCATCTGAACCACCCTAAGTACCTCTTGAGATTGTCTGAGTTCCTGACTTTAAACATGTTGAGCTCATTTTGCTGCTGTTGTCTCTGCAACTTAAATTGCTGTACAGTGTCTGTAATCGCCACATCCTTGTTTCATGACTAGTTTACATATTTTATTCTCATTTTAGATTTGCATTTCATATATTGCTTCCTCTTGTTTCTCGCCCTTCTGCCCTCTCCTCCTCTCCTTCCTCCATCTGCCTCCACCCCCTCTCTGCTATTTTCATTTCCAGGCATTGCATCAATTTCACTTTCATTTTCAGGCATTGCATCAATTTCACTTTCATTTTCATTTATTGCATCAATTTCCAAAAACATGAACACACCCCCATTACACATTTTTACAGTGTGTTCAATTTCCAAGAAATTAAAAACTTACACATCCTTTACATGTGTGATTCTTTATATTCTAACACTCACTCTCCCAGAAAATAAAGCTTGACATACATTGACCTATTATTACATATTACAACTGTAATTACTGTGTTAGATAAAATAGTTTTGTTGTTTTTCTGGTATTGTTTTACATACATTTTTTTTTTCATGTTAGTATTGCTTAGATAGTTTTTGCAAGTTCATTTGTTTACATATGGTTAGGGAAATTATTTTTACATTTAGAGATCACTATTACCACTAAGCATTCAGTTGTGAAGTTTAAGTGGCGTCTGTTTGTTGTTGAGGCTGGCTAAGACCAACACAGTTATGTGACTTGTTCAAGGGTACAATGCAATCTCTTTAGTAGTAAAGTTTAAATTGATGATAATTCAGTAAATTCTCTACTCTCGGTTTCACAGAATAAATTTATCATAATTATTATAAATCTGTAAGATTTTTCAAATCATTATTATTACAAATCAACATCATCATTATCATCACCTAATGTTCATTTTCTCTGCTGGCTTGGATTGGTCAATTTGACAGGATCTGGTGAGCCATAGGGTTATTTCAAACTCCAATGTCACTTTTGGTATGATTTCCATGGCTGATGGCCTTTCTAATGCCAACCCATTTACAGTGTGTCGTAGGTGCTTTTCAAGGCAATGGCATAAGTGGGGTTACCACATAATTTGCAAGACAAAAAAGAACAAGAAAAAGCCCTCTTAACTAAGTGTGGGGTATATTTGAGAGGAGGAATTGGCTTTTTACCAGGCATCGAGAGGCTAAATTATGATCGAGGGACACGTGCAAGAGTCTTACTATAGAGTAGATACATGGCTTATGTATGTTCATTTTAATGAATACTTTCTTTGATCTTAGCTTTCATGTAATGTTCAAAATTCAAAAGATACTGAATATATATGTTCTTATATTCTAATCCTGGGTCAGTTATGTTACCACATCTCTTCTGGTAGCACATATTGAATTCACTATACCAAGCTCCTGATCACGTAAGAAAACAGTTAGGTTGAAGTGATAAAAAAAAAACTAATTAAGGTGAATAAAAAATGCTTGATATAATTATATAAATGGAACTCAAATATTGTAAATTACATATCAACAATAATTTAGGTAGCAAGGAAATAATTATTTACTTAAACCCTTTACTCCCTATGGATGTAGGCAGTCAATGATTTATCTCCATTGTTTTGTACTCTGGACTGTCTCTTCTGCTTCTCTCCTTGGATCCATAACTTTTCAGCAACTATGCAGTTTCCTTTCAGATTTTGCTGTTCTGTGTCATATGGTTCCCCTGAGGGAAATCCTTCCTCTTCCAGTTCTTGTTGGTTTTGAATTGCCATCAATACTTCTGTAACTTTACTTTTTTTTTTTCTAGGTAGGAGTGTTGGTCCTTCACAAACCTATTTTTGCCTCTGTGAAGAGGTGGTCCCTACTAGTTTGGCCTTTATCCTTTTGCCCTGTCCAGAATGGGAGGGGGAGGGTCCTGCCAGGAGCTTGCACTCCGCTGGCACAACTGTCAGGGTCATTGCTCTGCACACAAACCACTTCGCTGCAACAAAGACTAGACCTTGTGGTGGAACAATGAAATAACAGAGATTGCTTATTGATTAAGAATGAAATTTCTGTGACTATCCCATTTTCTAAAATCTCAGAGACCATTCTTTACAGAGAACAATATTCCATAGGTTTTAGTTTCAGGACTAAAAAAATTCTGAATTTCTCCATGCTCCATTTCTTTCTCGTTAATTACATAATGTTTTTACATTTGTCTTGGTATTCTTTTATTTTACTATTTTTTTTATATCATTTTTATTCTATTCCAGAAATTAGGAGAAGAGAACCCACACAAGCTTGTGGTAAATTTCATTTGTTTCTTTTTCATATATATTTTCATTTTTTACTTCAATCTTTAAATATCTAAACAACTACAACAAAGTTTTAGTTAATAATTTAATGCAACAGTGTGTATTGCAATAGTTTCTGCTAATTTGAAAACATTCTTCATGTGATTACATCAGTGCATGTTTTTAAATGTTTGCAGATATTTCTGTTATATGTATGCTTACTCAAAACAAGAAATTTGTGTGTGTGTGTGTGAGAGAGAGAGAGTGGGGGGGGGAGTGAGAGACAAGTACTCTTCACCACCTCAGAATTAACTACATAGTAAGCTCTGACAACCTCCCAGTTAGATTGATCATAAACGGCTGTCCTGAACTGAGTAGGGCTGCACAAAAGGAAGATGACAAGAATGACACTGCATGAATAATACTTCTATTGGCAGATGGTTAAAATGTTTATCAGAATCATATACTCCAGGCAACCTCAACAAATATGTAGTTTTCAATCTGGATTAGTACCAATGATATAGTTCACTCTGAGACAGATACAGGAGAGATGTCAAGAGTGCATGCTTCTATACCAAAAAAAAGAGGCATTTAACACTGTAAACTTTGATACTGATGATAGGTGTATGGGCAAATCTTCTTTTGGGTAGCTACACTACTTAAGGGTGTAACACAAATCATCTCCACTGGAACATTGGAGTGAATTGGGTGTATTTTAGCACCCATGCTTTTTGCTCTTTATCTCAGTATCATACTTTGAGAAGCTTTTTCCGGAGCGTCAAAGAAGGCAATGATTGCATATTCTTCAGATATCATCAGAAGACTTCTGAAAGCCAGGACAAAAAACATAAACTGCATGAACTACTTTATGTTGGTGATTGCATCATTGTTGCTTATTTGGAGGAGAACATGCAAGCAAGACTAACTTGCAATTGAATTTAACAAATTTATGATCAACTGTAGCCTTTTGATCAACACCAAATAGTTTAGCCCTTTCATTACTGTATTTATTTTGAGATGCTCTGTGTTTCTTTCAATTACTTTAAATGCAACAAAGAATTTAGTAAAATAACTTAGTTATCATTCAGCTAGTGTTAGGGACATAAGTTGTGACTAAGGTTTGATGGAAAATTATAATTCAAAACTTATAAAAACAAGACATTTGTACTTGAACCAGAGTTGGTTTCAGCCAGGTTGGTAATGAAAGGGTTAAGAGAGAAGTTATGCTACAGAACACCTGGGACCAGCCTCTTGCTACATCACCATAATCATCAGCAACTTCTAATTGCAATCTACTGAAAATTATAAATGTTTAAGAAATTATGTCACAAACAGTACCTCAGTAAGCCAGCTTCACTTAGGGTTCTTCAGGATAGTGCATCTTTGATTACAAAGGTTTTATCTGGTAATGTCAAATTGCCTGTATACAATGCAATGATGATGCCTGCTCTTGCCTATTACTATAAAACTAGGACACTATACAGGTACACACACAATGCACTTCATAGAATACAACACATTCTAAAGAGTAAATGGCAGATAGTAACCAGTAGGAAGGTCATTCTGTGAGCAAAATGCATATTAGTATTGCAGACAGGTTAACACAGAAAACAACTGAGATTGGATCTGTAATGAATGGGACACCTTGTTCACATGACTGACGTCTGATCAAGATACAAGTGGGAGCTTAACAACGCAGGCTGAAAGAAGATATGCACAGATCAGTTCAGGTATAGACTGATATGGTGCAAGATATCTCAGACCCAGTAAGAAGAACAGGCTACGAATCATATTGGCTGCTGCTCAGCTATAGCCAATGGTGCAAAAACCATAAAAGCATGCTCGCTCGTGGAAATGAACAGATGGAAATGGGATCACACTGCAAAAACAAAAAAAAAAAACAGCCATCAACTACCATAACCACACTACAACCACTATGTATGTGTACACCACATGTGCAAGAACTTGTGGATCTTATAATGGTCTGTTCATTCATGTGTGTGTTTATTCATAGATGTCAGTGTTAAGAACATCATCATCACCAATAAGGAATGTCTAAAAAGAAAATGTACATGTGTGTGTGTGTGTGTGTGCACTTATATACACATTATACACAGTAGTAATGGTGATGGTATTTATCACATGCACACACACACATATGTATGAGTGTATTTCTGTGTTTGTATGACTGTTACTATGTCTATATATTTACATGTGTGTAAATCTGTGTGTCTGTTTTAGTGTTAGTCATAAGATGACAGACTGTAAGCATAAAAACATATTTGGAATTATTTTCAGTTCAAAGAGATAGTTTCTTTATATAATATTCATTCAACCTTTAAATGCACAAGTAGTTTTGTTAAGGAGGTTAAAAGCATTTGAGCCAAGGCTACCTCCCACGTCCCCTTCCCACTAGACTCAGTGATTTATGAGCCTGGATTTCCCCTGATTAAAAAAAAAATGTGTTAATTTTATCCTGTTTTTATTATTGTTCAGCCTTGCAAATCAACAGATGTATGCATAATTTGTTACACAAGTGGTACAACTGGTAAGTTAGTTTTACATTTTATGGTCAGTATTATGAATAGTGGAAAATATTTGGCTATTAAAAATGGAATTATTTTCTCGGAAGTGAAATTTATTAGACATTTTTGATGTTTGTAAATAAAGTATTATCATAAAAATTATTAATATTAAACTATTGCCAGCAGCAACATGTCAATACTTATTCTTATATCACGAGATGTCATAAACAATATGTTCTGTAACCTTTTTGTTGCCTTATTTTTATTGAACTACACTCTCTTTCTTTCAGTTTTTAACGATTTAGTATATAAAATGCCATATCTAGCCCAAATATTCTACCTGTTTATGTTCATTCTAGCCATATCCGGTCTCTCGCACCTGCCTTACAATGTCATTCTAAAAGTAAGCAATCACACCATTGAAATCTTGGAATTACAAGATGATGCATGATTAAATTAAAACATCATCATCGTTTAACGTCCACTTTCCATGCTGGCATGGGTTGGACAGTTTGACTGAGGTCTGGATAGCCATGCTCCAATCTGATCTGGCAATGTTTCTACAGCTGGATACCCTTCCTAACGCCAACCACTCCAAGAGTGTAGTGGGTGCTTTTTACGTGCCACCGGTACAGGAGCCAGTCAGGTGGACCTAGAATCGATCACGTTCAGATAGTGCTTTTTACATGCCACCGGCACAGGAGCCAGTCAGTGGGTACTAGCATCAGCCATGTTCGGATGATACTTTTTTGCATTCCACAGGCACAAGAGCTAATTAAGGGGTACTGGCATTGACCACATTTAGTTGGTGCTTTTTACGTGCCACCAGCACGGGAGGCAGTCAGGCAGAGAAAGAAAGAAAGAAAACTTGACCATGTTTGGATGGTACTTTTTATGTGCCACCAGCATGGGAGCCAGTTGGGGGGCACTGACCACAGCTACGATATTGGTTTTACCTAGCTCAACAGGTTTTCTCAAGCATATCATATAGCCTGATGCATCAGGAGTATTCTTAACAGGACCAGACATGCGTGGCTGCAATCTCACTTCAGTTGCCGGGTCTTCTCAATCACAGCATATCTCCAAAGGTCCCAGTCTCCTATCATTGCCTCTGTGAGGCCCAATGTTTGAAAGTCATGAATAAATATGTGGGACTAAATACACAACAAGACACTTTATTTCTCGTTGCTCCAGTTTGTTCAGCTGTAGAAATGAGTTGCAATATCACTGGTATCAAGCTGTATTGGCCTTTGACTTTTCCCTTGGATAACATTGGTGATGTGGAGAGGGGAGGCTGGTATGCATGGATGACTGCTGGCCTTCCATAAACAACCTTGCCCAGACTTGTGCCTCAAAGGGGGAACTTTCTGGGTGCAATCCCATGGTCATTCATGACTGAAAAGGGTCTTTATTTTTCTAAATTTACTCAAGTCTTATTGAATGCTATGGTATGCTGTGAGATATATATATATATTTTTATTTAAACATATTAATGTCAATTATTCAACTATTTTAGAATCCAACTTGAGCCTTTTATTGATTGATAACATATTTATTATGGACATTTTTATATTTAGATATGGCCATGTTTCTTCTCTATGATCAAAATGATCACTTCTATCTATATTTGTAGGTATCCCCAAGGGTGCCATCCTTACACATAAAGGAATGTTAGCAGCAGTTATTGCAAGTACAAAACAGATGGTAAGTTCATATTTTCTTGTGGACAGATTTTTTTTTTCAATATATTTTTTCTTTGTGTGTAATTGGAAAGAGATAGATAGATAGATTGAGAGAGAAAGAAAACTTGAATGGCTGACTAAAGACAGTAGAGTACTATTTCATTTTATTTTGCTCATGCTAACAAGGGAGTTTCTAAGTAGTCAAATGACCATCTAGACATAAGTCAAATCTCCTTCAATTCACTCATTACTTAGGTTTAGGCCTGTCATGAGCCTCAGGACTTGTAAGGCAGGAGCTTAACCATAAATGGTTACAAAACTCCCCAACTATTGCACTATATAGCCAAACCTTCATGACAGTTTTAATGCTGAGTTTATTTACATTCCTGTTACCTAGCAAATCAGCAAACGAAATTGATAAAATAAACATCAGACTTAAAAACAAGTTCTGGGGTTGAGTTGTTTGACTAAACCCTTCACGATGGTGCACCAGCATGGTTGTAATCCATTGAATAAAACTAGTAAAATATAAAAAAAATAATGAAAACACTGATTTTGCTACATTATTTTTCGTTTTACTATTTTAATTTTAGAAAAACCCCTTTTTTTTCTTAAACTTTTAATTTTATTTTCCTTTTGTGTTTCTGCAGCATATCATTGGCTGTGAAGATGTAATGATATCTTATTTGCCATTAGCTCACGTCTATGAAAGATTTGTTCAAGTAAGTATTTTTCTTGGATTTTTTATGCATAACTTTACTTAAAACTTCATAAAATTTACTTAAAATACTTCACATACTCATTAAACAAACCCTGACTGAGTGTATATTTCCAAAGTATATTTACGGTATATTGCCAACACTTTACATGTATAATACATTTTTTTTTTTATATGTATAATACATTTACAGTTAACTCTTTTGAAACTAACCTGCCTGAGGACTGCCTTTCGTCTTATGACATAAACTTCCTGTTTTAATGGGATTTAAATTAAAACTTTCCTTCAGAGATTCATGTTAATTACTGTTTTAAGAACCAGCTTAATAATAGCAATGTTACTTTACTAAATTCTTCATTCATCATCATCATCGTTGTTTAATGTCTGCTTTCCATTCTGGCATGGGTTAGATGATTTGACTGAGGGCTCCAGGCTCCAATCTGATCTTGCAAGTTTCTACAGCCGGATGCCCTTCTTAATGCCAATCACTCCAAGAGTGTAGTGGGTGCGTTTTACATGCCACCGGCATGAAGGCCAGTCAGGTGAATCTGGCATCAACCACGCTTGAATGGTGCTTTTTATGTGCCACTGGCATGGGAGCCAGTCAGGCAGCACTGGCAATGACCACACTCGAATGGTGCTTTTTACATGCCACCGGCATGGGACCAATTAGCTGGCACTGGCATCGACTACACTTGAATGGTGCTTTTTACGTGCCACTGGCATGGGAGCCAGTCAGGGAGCACTGGCATCAACCACACTTGAATGGTGGATTTTACCTGCCATGAGCACAGGTGCCAATCAAGCAGTGCTGTCATCAGCCATGACAATGACTTCACTTGCCTCAACAGGTCTTCGCAAGCGCGCTTTATTGCCCAATAATTATTTTCAAAATCAATTGAAACAAAAACAGTGTACTTCAAAAGAGAATTGGTAACAAATCACTGCCACTCCTTTTCTTTAAAAGTTTCATAAACACGCTTTACAAAATAAGTATTGTGTAATTCTTTAGTTTAATATTAATTGTTTTTATCATAACTTGACATAAAAACAAAGCATTAATATGATATATAGGTGCAAGCGTGGCTGTGTGGTAAGAAGTTTGTTTCCCAACCACATGGTTCTGGGTTCAGTCCCACTGTGTGGCACCTTGGGCAAGTGTCTTTTACTATAGCCTCAAGCCAACCAAAGCCTTGTGAGTGGATTTGGTAGACGGAAATTGAAAGAAGCCTGTTATATGTATATCTATGTGTATGTATCTCTCTCTCTCAGTCCCCCCACCACTGCTTGACAGCACGTGTTGGTGTGTTTGTATCTCCATAACTTAACAGTTTGGCAAAAGATATCAATAAAATAAGTACAAGGCTTAAAAAATAAGTGCTGGGGTGTCGATCCATTTGACTAAAAATTCCAGGCAGTTTCCCAGCATGGCCACAGTCTAATGACTGAAACAAGTAAAAGATAAAAGATATACATATATCATTTATAAGCATACTGGTATAATCATGGTGTAAAAAACTGATAGCAGTTTAGAAGAAATAAACTAAACCTGTACTTGATAAATGCATTGACAACATACATTCCATATATTTGATACAGTCTTGCTACAACTCATCATATATTACTTCTGATCAAAGTTCATTTACTGAGAGTAATAATATTTTGTCAATAATAATGTAGCCTGCATTCCATAGCCATAGCATATAGATGTCATTATGACATGCCTTCTTCTCTATAACTGTTAAGATGAAGCCTACATACATCACAACCTAAAAATCTTATTCAATATATGTTGTTTGTATATATTTCTTATGGGTAATATACAAGAGTTTAATATATTAGAATTTTCATGTATTTTCATAAGAATTTCTGTTTTCTTTGTTTTAGGTGATGCTTTATATTTCCGGTTGTTCAATTGGTTTCTTCAGTGGTGATGTCAATAAACTACTGGATGATAGAAAAGTTCTAAGGCCCACTATATTCCCCTCAGTACCACGGTTATTAAACAGATTATATGACAAAGTAAGAATTTTACAGATTTAAAAAAAAATTCTTTTATAGGCACAGATGTGGTTGTGTGGTTGAGAGGTTTGTTTACCAATCATGTGGTCTCATGTTCAGTTCCACTGCACAGCACCTTGGGCAAATGTCTTCTATTATAGCCTTAAGCCAACCAAAGTTTTGTGTGTGGATTTAGCATGATGTCAAGACAAGAAGACATAAGCACCCACACACACAATGAAAGAGAAAGAGTGTTAGAATCGTTCAGTTTCTACCTACTAAATCCCTTTACAAGGCTTTGGTTGGTATGGGGGCTATAATAGACGGTTCTTGTCTAAAGTACCATACAACAGGACTGAACTTGAAACTGCAGTTGTGAAACTCATTTCTTCACCATGTAGTCATGTGTGCCTCTGGCATGAAATATCATTTTTACTGGATGGTTGAATGGTTAGTGTTTTTTAAAAAAAATTTTTAACTGTTATACTGTATGGCACATTGGTCCCTCTATGCCCACTTCCTCTGGTTTCTCTGGACAGTTTTTGTATCATGCTAAACAAGCTGTTGCTAACTCCTCACTCAACGCTCCTTTTCCATTATTTTAGAAGCAAGTGGTTTCTCATGGTCCTCTTGTAGCTGAGAGGGAGTATGAAGAGTTGACCCCCACCCACTGTACTTAATTAGTGCTTTAATAATCCACTCTCTCTGTTGGATTTGAACATAGCATTTATGAACTGGTTTTTCTCATAATATATCTGCTTAGTTTATAAGTTTTATTTACATAAATATTAAATCACAATTTGATTACAAAGAAAAAAGGAACAAAATAACATTATTAAATAAATTTTACATTTAAAAAATATTTTTTGACAGATTTTAGAAAAAGTAAATTCAAGCAAAGTAAAGCAATGTGTGTTCAACATGGCATTATCTGCCAAAGCAAGTGAATTGGAAAGGTAAGCTGTTTTTTATTTTTTTTTCAAACTTCTGATTTATGTAATAAGTTTATTTTCCCTTTCTTTGTGACTCTGTTTTGAAATTTAGAACTGACACCAATGAAAACATTTACTTATCAATGAAGATGTTTTATTTTGATTTTTGTTTTTAGCAAGGTGTCTTTAGCTGTAGCCATATTTGTGTCATGCTCAGCAACTCTAAAGGTCAAGTATTCTCTTGACACATGTTTTCTGTATTGAATGCAAGGCCCACTTACCCACCCACTGTTCTGCAAAAATAACAAGTTATAATACTTGTGAGTGAAATATAGCTTTCAAACATATGCTGTATTTGATGGCCTATTAGACACATGAATGCTTAAGATGCACCCTAGCCTAGGCTATACTTTTGTAAAATAAATTACCACTAAAATAATGTTATAATTCCTCCACTTACCTGTATACTTTTGTTATTACCAGTAATTATAAGCAATTTATTGCATCCACATTTGATATAAACATACTGTAGGTGATTGTTCACCAATAGATGGCAGCACACGTTTTGTAAACATACATACCGCTCTGAGCGAGTTTTGAGCATACATTGAATGCATCGGACACAGGGGTTTTTTAAAGCCATTTTTAGGTAAAAAAAAAGGTGTGTCTTATAGGCCATCAAATATGGTAATTACTGCTAGCAAAAGAAAGATTCTGTCTTTGTCTCTCTCTCTGTAGAAGGCTTTTTGTTTGTTTGTTCATCTTTGTGTATTTGTATCATCTCATCATCATCGTCGTTTAAAGTCTGCTTTCCATGCTGGCATGGGTTAGACGGTTTGACTGAAGACTGGCAAGCCAGATGGTTGTACCAGGTTCCAATCTGATCTGGCAAGGTTTCTACACCTGGATGCCCTTCCTAATACCAACCACTCTGAGAGTGTAGTGGGTGCTTTTTACATACCACCAGCATGAGGGCCAGTCAGGCAGCACTGGCAACGACCTAGGCTCAAATGGTGTTTTTTACATGCATGTTTCTTGTAATTGGGCAGGCATGATTATGTGGTCTGAAAGCTTGGTTCTCAACCATGTGATTTTGGATTTAGTCCCACTGTGAAGCACCTTGGGAAAGGGTCCTCTACTCTAACCCTAGGCCATAATAGAGTGGATTTGGTAGTTGATGATGATGATGATCCAGTCCATGCCAGCATGGATTGAGTGGGTCTTCTGAGGCAGTGTTTTACAGCCAGAGCTTCTACTTGTTGCAAACCTTTTCAGTTGCATCTTATGACATGCAAGGACATGGCACATCTGTGTCTAAAACTGGGTAATGAAAATATATGGTAATAAAGGCCAGAATCGTTTGAAATACTTATGTTCTTATATATCTTTTATTTCAGAGGTATTCTTCGCAATAACAGTTGGTGGGATAAATTAATCTTTCGTGAAATTCAAAAGACTTTAGGAGGACGTACAAAGTTGATTACGACAGGTTCTGCACCATTATCACCAAAAGTTCTTTCATTTTTACGTTGTGTTTTTGGTTGCATGGTAAGTTGCCATTTCTTGAATATTTATAATTCATATCATCATCATCATCATAGTCAATATTTTATATCTAGCTTTCATACTGGCATGAGTTGGATGGTTTGACGGGATCTGACAAGTATGACACTATTTCTGTGACTGGATGTCCTTCCTAATGCCAGCTGCTTTACAATGGGTACAGGGTGTTTTTTTTTCATGGCATCAGCAGCAGTGATGATTGCTTTCTAATTGCAAGGCTAAGGAACAGGAAGGGAGTAGCCTAGGGTGCAGAGGAATGCTAAGAAAGTCAGTGAAGGAAAGAGAAGTGTGGAAGGTTGATGGTGGTGGGGTTATTCAGAGGAGAAAAGATAAGAGGTACTGAGGGGGTAGAGAAGTTGTAGGGGAGAAGACAGTGCATGAAAAATTGCTTCATTTGCTTATGTATATTTTAACACTACAAATTGTACTATTGGTACTGTAATGGTATATTGACTAATGGTTATGAGGTTTGTCATAGGCTTATTTCTTGGATAGCACATTGGGTCCTTATCAAATTGCCTGTCCACTTCTTTAAGCATAACAAACCTTTAACTACAACAAACACACACACACACATAAAGTGTTCACCCTGTGCAATCTGCACACTCCATGTTATGCTGCTGTCTTTTTCTTTTAGGCATATAATTAGTTCTTAGTCCATCTGTGTATTATTAATTCCTTTTGTCATCTAGATCAGAGGTCCCCCACACATGGGATCACAGACCAGTGCCAGACCGTAAATCCTTTGGTGCTGGGCCACACAGAAAGAATAAATTTTGAAATTTTATTTCTATTTTAATGACTGTCACAATCTGCAGGGTGTTTTTGCATTATATACATATTAAAGAATAAAAAGTTTTGAATGGTACAACAATGCACTATAATACAAAAATTGGACTATATACCTGTTGTAATTTAGTTATCTATAGTCCGATGATATTTCGGAATACAATTCCTTCTTCAGATATTCTTAGATTGAGTCGTTGTTATATTTGGTTTTCCAATGGCTTTTCTTTTTTCGGAAGCATCTCAGCAGTGGTCTCACAAAGCTCCTTCCAGAATTCCTCATAAGAAGTGCATGAGGTTGGCTATGTCTCAATATTTACAAGAACTTTTGCAAGTACAATGTATTACTGTTTTATTTCTTGAAATTCTAAGGTAATACAGTCCAATTCTTGTTCAACATCTTAACTAAAGTAAATAGATGACTCATCTACGTACTTTGATCTTAACATGGGGCCCGGCCCTCAACTACGAAGGCCCCCTGTGACCACAGAGGTTTCAGGGGTTTAGCAATGGCCCTGCTCATGACCACATAATTCTAGGTTCGATTCTCTTTCCAATTATGCCCCACGGTGGGCAATGTTTTCTATCATATCCTTGAATTGATTAAGTTATTGCAAGTGGAATTTGATAGGCAGAACTGGTGGAGAAACCCATAATAGATAAATAGATAAATAAATAAATATACAAGTAAATAAATATACAAGTAAATAAATATGCAAGTAAATAAATAAAGCTCTTACACAAAATCTTCCTTCCATCAGGTCTGTGATTAATTCTTTCTAATTTTGACACAAACCAGCAATTTGAGAGGAGTCAGTATATCACTTGCATTGACCTCAATTTTTGACTGGTATCTTATTATTTTATTGACTCTAAAATCTAGGATTTTAGGTTAAGTTGACCATCGCAGCATTTAAACTCAGAAAGAGTATTTAAACTCATAAAGAACCAAAGGAAATGTTGGTATATACATATATATACATATATATATGTATATATGTACAT
>JAOPJW010007584.1:60133551-60143909 GCA_027122535.1 Octopus maya | reverse complement strand
CTTCAACTGAAAGGAATACAGAAAGAAATAAGGAGAGAAACAAGGAGAAAAAAGATATAAATGTAGTGGTTAGCGATCTATCACGATCTAGACTTGCGACCAAAGCCGTTTCAGTCCTCACCATCTCAGCTTTTTTGATAAAATAGGGACTTCATATTCAAGGTGGCCTCTCTTCTTTTCTTTCTTTCTTTCTTTTTTTTTTTTTTGCTTTGTTTTTTCAATTCGTTTAACGCAACTGGGTGTGATTTGAAGGAGATTTATCTCCTATTTCTAGTAGGTCTGTAATTGATCACATAATGCTCTGTATTTGACTTGTACACAAAGTTAAAAACAATCGGTGTTATGTCTTAGTGTTTGAATTAAGACCGTGTTTAGTCTCTCAGTCAGAATAGTACTTCATTCAAAATTGGTGCCTGTGAATATAAGTAGTAGTTATAAAAACAATATAAACACAGTATTGTTATTCCATATTGATTTCTAGCACAGGCCTAAGGACTCACATTTTTAGAGAAGTCATTCTATTACTATTTGTATCATAATTCCATTCACTTCACTTCTATGATGCTTTTTAGCAGTAGTTCGGTGCTCTGTAGAACGGGTAGTATCTAAGTGCATCACAGATTATTAAATATATAATTTAAAACTTTAGAAAATACATATTAATGCTTGAACGCCTTGTAAATTCGTTTATCAATAATTCTGTTATACAGAAGTAAGAAAACAAAATAAGCAATTCCCCCCCAACAAAATATATAACTTTAAAACGGTTATATTTCCCGTGCAAACTTAGTAATTTTTTTTTATTTGTTCTTCGATATGTCACGAATGCTAGAAGACTAGAAACAATTGCTTTATTTATACGAAAATTAAATCAACTGTGTACGTTGTTAGTTTATTTTTATCGACCCTATGAAAATAAAAGGCAAAAGTTGTCTTCGACAGGATTTGAACTCAGAATGTAAAAATCCATAAACTAAAGACATTTTGTTCGACATTCAGTTGACTTTATTGAACATAGTACACGAGTGCCACTTTATTTTATCGATACGTAGAAGGATAAGAGGCAGCTCTGGTCATGATAGGATTTGAACTCAGAATAGAGAGATGTAATTAGATACTGCAATGCATTTTTGTTTGTCACTCCACCGATTCAACAAATCTTCCGACCTCGTTTATAATCAATGAGCGCGCAATATCACAATTAAACAATAAAGAAAGGAAAGAGTCAGTTCTCGAGATCGACTTTTCCTTTATTTCGTCGAGGTCAATCCAATCTACAAGTCGTATTATTACGAAATGCTGTCGTAAAGTTAATTTCAAAGAGAATTGTTTCGAGAGAATCACAATTATTATTGAATAGCAAGGTGAAATGTCTCAACGTCCATAAAGCATTTTCTAATTTTATCTGTTAATTTTTTTTTTTATTCTATTACAACAGCAAATAATTTGCCAAGATAAGCAATCAAGGTTTCGATTCCCAATTGAAACTATTCCAGTTTTTTTTTTTTTTGATACATAAAACAGTGGATCAGCTGAATGGTGAGAACATCGAACTTTAGTGGTATTTACTCAGTCATGACCCTTTCCGTTCAGCGTTCAAATCTTGCCGAAGTAAACTTTGAAACTCGTTCTTCCGAAAGGTGATAAACTAAATTACTAGTTACTGACTTAATATTCCTTTAAAAAAATGTGAATGGAATTACACTGGAAGATGAAGGGTTAATAACTCAATGTTTTCCTTGCGTACGTGTGTGTGTGTGTTTTATAAGTTAACATAGCGAACCGGTTTCGGTTTCCACTGGCACACTGTTGTTTTCATTTCATTGTTGCTTTAAGAGACATACATGATCACCACAATAGCAATTGTTTTTCTCTCTCGATTCAAAAGAACTCGATATTTAACGTGCTAACAATCAAGTAAATATTTTGGGAGCAATGTGTGTAAGTAGTATAGTTAACGCAGTGAATTGTACGGAACACGCAGCTTTCAGTGTTGTGTAGTTACAGAAATTCCATTAAGAAATTTCTGTTGTAGTATTTCGACAAATGTTATGTGTCTGTGTGAGCGTTTGAATACACATCGTCGCTGTGTTGCGCATCATATCTATCTATCTATCTATCTATCAGAAAGATAGTGATCCACCCATCTATATCGCTGTGTATGTGTGTGTGTGATCACCTTGTATATGTTTTGTAAATATATTTATTGTATTATATAAAAAATTTAGTGATAATTCCAAAGTGTTGGAAATGTTTTCCGTTCCTATCTCATTTCTTTCTTTGCTTCCCTCTCCTCAATAAAATACAGTATCACTGACAGAGAGAGAGAGAGAGAGGAAAAAAGTACGCAACATTTGAGATAAAACTATGCAGCTACAGAAATACACTTTCCTCCCACTTGTATTGTTTTATCGATGTGGTTAACATAATGCATCAAAAGTGAAAGTTAGGGTGCTTTCGGCTTTATTGCCAAATACTGAGTGGCAACTATCTATCAGCTGGTTGCGGGTCACGTGATCAAGGCAGACAGCTTGGGCAATTGAGAGAAGCTGAAATCTCGAAGAGAGAGAGAGAGAGAGAGGATATACGGAGGTAAAGAAGAAGAGAGAGAAAAGCAGAGAAGAAGCAAGAGCAACTTCAGATGGAACCGAACATAATGCACCAAAAGTGAAAGTTAGGATGCTTTCGGCTCTATTGCCAAATACTGAGTGGCAACTATCAGCTGCTTGCGGGTCACGTGATCACAGCAGACAGCCTGGGCAATTAACTGAAGCTGAAATCTCGAAGAGACGGGTATACAGAGGGAAAGAGAAAGAGAGAGCAGAGGAACAGAAAGAGCAACTTAGATGGGAACCGAACAAACCGCATTTCAGGTCTAATTGCTGCTTTACTAAATGCCAAAAAAAGACACGGATATTGTGCGGTCGCCGTTGTCACCGTTAAACATGCGACATTATTTACCAACGAGAAGTACCCTCGGTAAGTAACTGAATTTTGACAGTGCATTCATTTCCAGTTAGTAATCGAATCTTGCAGTAGGTTTTTTGTTGTTGTTCTTTTTTTCCTATGCGTGCTCTTTTCTCTCTCTCTCTTTCTCTCTCCGGCTAAATATATGGCATTTTTAAAAATTTTATTTTAATGAGTTTTTGGTCAGTGTCTGAGAGACGAAGGGTTAAAGTGGTGCAGTGTATCTTGAACTCATATCACCGTCATCGAACTTTCAACATCTTAAAACATAAAAACCGACACTATACCAGTAACTCTTTTAATGTCAACCTGCAGTAATTACATTGCTTGTTTATATTACTGCAGGTATGATTTATTAATTATAATCTCATCACAGTCATTGATAGAAGAACACTATTGAGAGTGTGAGTGTGTGTGAGCGAGAGAGAGAGAGAGAGAGAGAGAGAGAGCTCGACTGGGTATATTACTAGGTAAAGCTATACGGGTGCTCAATAGGAATGTGTTGAGGAATCTACTAATTATGATAATATAAACATTGCTTTACATAATACTAACGGGTAAAAAAAAATTGACAGTGAAGGAATGTAAAATTAAAACTAAAACGATATAATTAAAGGGAGAAAAAATACGCTTTTATGTACGTAAATTGTGGATCGAACAATTTCCGTTTCACATTTTTTATCGATTACTTTTCCGTTTTCAAGGTAGTAATTTCATTGATAAAATTACATTATCGTTATCTCTATTGGATATGATGTTTCCCCCGTCATCATCGTTATTAATATTCATCAAAATTTAAATTTTAATTTTGTGGGAAGGATGATTGTGCCTACTGATGCCGTTCAACAGGTCTATTATAAACACATGCCTGCGCTAGCGATGCTGTGTTAGTGTTGTAGAGAAAAACATCAGTGACCTTGACGTTGCTTCCTGGCAGTGTAGTTTACCTCAAGGACGTTTATTTTCGGCATTGCCGAACGTGGTTTTTGTTTGTCGCAAAATTTTTATTGTGTTTATTTATTTTTTTTTTAGATTCTTCTGTGTAATAATAAAGAAGAATGGGGAATTATTTCTCTCGTATGGGATGTTGTCATGCTGATGACGATGAACACGGTGACTTTTCAAAAGCAGCGGCGAAGCCCCTGGAGGAGAAGACACCGATCGCTGCTTCGTTAAAACCTCACGATCTCCATATTATTGAAAGACAGCCTGAATCGAGTAATGAAGAAAAGACGCACAGTTTTGAGAAAATTAACGTGCTCCTTGCTTCGCCGACAAAAATTTGTGCACATTCTAATAAAAACTCCAATGCAAATCCACTAATTCATCCGGTCTACACGAAACCTCCAACTGCTATTGCAGGATATAGCGAGGATCCTATGATAAAAGAACTGAAAGAACGATTTAAAAACAGATCTCTTTCCAAACACATGTCCATCGAGGATGGCAGCCCTGATATCAATGACCGTCAACCAATCCTTTCGAAGAAGTGTGGTGGAACACCATTGAAAGCTTATGTATCTTATACAACTGAACAAGGACAATTAGACCAACCAGATTTCATTAGAGAAAAGATACCAAATGATGAATTTTGTACCCGTTTTGCCAGAGAGGAGACCCCTCCTTTTATCGAAGTAAGGTTGTCACCTGTTATTGAACTCACTCCCACAGTTGCTAAAATAATTGAAACGAAGCCTGAAGTCTCCCAAAACTGTGTCTGTTTAGAACAGCCCAAGCGTCTCAACACTGCCAATGTTGATCCACCAGAGGAGATTCATGAATCAGTCCTTGTTGACATTGCAAACGGAAGTGTCCTGGATAGTCTCCGAAATCAATCTTTCAATTTTAAAGAAGAGGAAACCAATGATAAACCCAAGGTATTAGATTATATTAACGAGGGTTTCAAACATAGCTCTGGCTCACTGCATAAAGAAGAGAAGACAATTATTGAAAGAGATTTAAATGGAGGTTATAAGGTTTTCAAGGAATGCATTGTTTCTACTTTGGTACACAACAATGAAGCATTTACAGACAGTTCTCAGTCCCTGACAGATAAATGGGATATGACTCCAGGTTATGATGATTATCCATATCACAAATCAGCTAATAATAGAAGCGAACCAAAATTCCAAATCAGCACAGACAGTTCTTATACAGCATTAGATGAAGACAAAATGGTCCAAGTGCGTGTTGTGGACAATCCACTTTCAGAGGAATCTTATGAGCTTTGTTCTTTTGAAGGCTATCATAATGTCCCAGAAAAACAACAATTACTTCCTCAAGACTCACGTACTTACCTTTGGGAAGATGATGATGAACATGATGCTGATGATGAAGAAACATTCCTTGAGTCTACACCACCTATACAAAGTAAAAGAAATTGCCAGCTATCTACTGATTCAGAAACTGTGTGTTCTACAGACCTTTTCCTTCCTGATTCTGACAGTTCCCATGATTCCCTGACACCAGAGAATAAATTGATGGAATTTTCTTCTCCCACAAATATATCAGATTTTGCAGATAAGACTGTGTCAACCTGCATTGACAATGCTCAAAAATGTATTTCTCAAAATGAAACAACCCAAGAAAGTTTCAGAGAATATCCACTGAAATCCTTTGGAAAATATATTCTTGATAAAAAAGTGTCATTTGAAGATGAACTAGCAAATAATAATGCTTCTACTAATTTTGACACCACATCTGATTCAGTTGACCTGCCCCCCGAAGAACAGATCCAGAGAGAGACATCATTTGAAAATGATGCCCCATCTTTTTCACCCAGTGAATGCTCTTCTTCTACATTTCCATATGATAATGATGGAGATGTAGAAAAAACACAGGATGACAGAAAAGATAGTCAAAATGGAAACCATTTAAACAGAGCTACACCGGATAATAACGATCAGCAAGAAAATGAAAATGATAACGAATTTCCGTCCCCTCCTGAGGAATTTCTTGAATTTCGAGAACTTCTTGAAAAAGAAGGATTCAGCAAGGAAGAGTTTATGAGTGTCAGTGAAACAGGAGGTGAATTATTGGATCTGCATGAAAAAAGTATTTATTTCCAGAGAGATGGTTCTCATTCTTTAGATATTAGTGAAGATACTAATTTGCTTGCAAATCTGAATGAGTCACATTTCCTGGAAGAAGCAATATCTCATTCATCTGGTTACGATGATCGTTCTGTAGAGAATGAGCGAATTTCCCTCCTAGACAACAATGAACAACTTCTTGCATCTTATGACAGTGATTCCTTCCAGCATGGAGGACATGTTTCATATGATAATGATTTATTAGATCAATCAATTACAAGTGATTATTATTCATCTGGTGATAGAGATCAACATTTTTCTGAATTTTCTCAGTTCTCTTTGAAAGGCAATGAAAAAAGATTTGCAGTTTTAGAAGGATCCAGTGGTCACAGTAGCCAAGACGAGGTAACAGATGGTGATGTTAAAACTGGCACAGCACATTCATCATTCAAAAAGAAACCTCAAACACCACACTCAACTCCAATAATTAACAGGAGTGGATCCTTTGAATTTGAAGACATTGCTAAAGATTTATCGACATTTAAGAGAGACATTTCCCTCAATAGTGATACTGATGCCTCATGTTCATCACCTGTATCAGACGTAAGAGTTGATTTGTTGAGTAAAGTCAGGCACCCTTCATCTCAGAAACAAAATAATTCAAATAATGAAAGTAAAACTGAAACCAAATTACCTCGAATGATGTCACATGAACTTGAATGTTTCAGCTTAAGTGATCCCGAAGAGAAAAAAGTGATACTTGAACCTGATTTTGGTTATCCTATTACCAAAACTGATGCATTACAAAGGCAAGAATCAGGGTCAGAGAAAGGACCAACAAAAGAAATTTCTGAAGCAAAGTCTGACATTGAATTACCAAGCGATGAAACCATGGACAATATCAAACATGAATTTACTGAAGAAAATATTCTAGATTCATCAAAGGATTCTACCAGTGATCCTTCATGTATACAATTTCAGGATCCAACAACTGAAACCACACTGTCAGAAAACAAAGACAAAGAGGCTGAAGACAGTGGTTGTTCAATAGATAAAAGTTCCAAAATTAAAGAGGTTTTAGAAACAAAAGAAATTCTTGCTAAATCTTTGAAAGAAAATGAAAATCAAATTGAAACTGATGACAGTGAACCTTTGCCATCACCAAAGCTTAGACGTCAGTCAACCTTGAAAACTAGTGAGATGTTTTCAATGGCTTTGATGGAGGAATTACAGGAAGAACTCAGCTCAGACGCTCAATCAGATCGATCCAAATGTTCCATCAGTTCAGATATTCCAAAGATTGTAATGACATCACCAAATGGATCCACAACATCATCATCACCTAGAAGTTCTCAGATAGATTTGTCCAGTTCAACTGATAAAGAGGCGCCGGCAACTCAACAAATCTTTTCTCTACGCTTCCGTCAACCAGCTGCTGACTATGTCACATTTCGCAACAGACTTGAAACGACATATGTTTCACTTGAAAATGTTCTCCTTCGAAATAACATAATTCTTGGAACTGTGAAAATAAAACCAATGGGGAATAAGAAATCTGTTTTTCTCCGTTGCTCATTTAATCTTTGGGAGACATCCGTAGATATTCCTGCCACACATACTCCTAGCAGCTTCCCGAATCAATATGAAACTTTTAGCTTTGCCTTAACCATGCCAGTGTCCTTCGAAGAAATCATGCATGTTGTTTTTGCAGTTTGCTACAAAAGTGATGATCAGACTTATTGGGACAATAATGACAATAAAAACTATGAAATAGTATCAACCCATACTATTCAGCAAGAAATGCTTTCCAAATTCCGTTCAAGTGAAACTGAAGCTGTGTTACCAAAATGCTACCCAAGTGTGTTGAAGAAAGGTGTGACATCTTTCTCAGGTAATTCCTCTTGGGATGTGGCTTCATCTATAAAAGAAACCAAACATATTAGAAAATCAGCTATTTGCTTGAATGTTTCTAAACCTGCTGCTGATTATGTCACTTTTAAAAGCCGCCTTGAGAGAGACTTTGTAGCTTTAGAACACGTTTTTAATAAGGACTTCATGTTAACTGGTAGCATCAAAGTTAAAAATTTAAATGTAAAGAAAACCGTATTTATACGATGCAGTTTTGATGGATGGAAGACTTGCATAGATGTACCTGCTAGCTTGTCTAATACAGAATACACATATCCATATGAAACGTACACCTTTGAAATGAATGTACCGACAGTTTTTAATACTAAAATGCAGTTTGCGGTTTGTTATCAAGCTGGTGATAATGTCTTTTGGGACAATAACGGTGATAAAAACTATCAAATTTGTTTTTTCGATATGTATGCTAAAATGCAAGTTGACCCCTGGAAAGGACAGTAGGTTGTTAATTTATTTTATTTAGAATCACATTCTTAATTTATCTTGGTTATAGGGGCCCAATACATTAAACATGAAAGGAAAAAAAAGGACATTTTCTTTCAAACTAGAAGAAAACAAAGCCATAACAAAAACTATATATATTGCTTGCTTTTTTTTTTTTTTTTTTTTTTATAATTAAGATTATGTTTATTATTAAAAGTTTATTTTTTGCAAACTATCTGTGATTATGTAACTTATGTAAACCTAGTATGTTAGCACCAAATAGACATTTAAAGCAGCTTCACCATTGTTACCGAAATAATATTTCTCCCATCCCACCACAAATTCCTTTACATATTTTTTTTTTTTTCACATTTTGAATATTTATTTCTTTTTGTGCTGTTTCAATCCCTGTTGCTTTACTTGATTCAACTCTCTGCAAAACACAAACGTTTTATACCGTTGAGATGCAACAACAGTAAGAGAAGTGATCTGTGATTCTTACAGATTCAATCAGGTTTTATTCATAGCTACCTCTAAAGTCTACATTTAATCTTTCATTTAATTTTCAATTATTATATACCTTTGGATTATTGCATATCCTAGAATAACACCAATTGTTCTTTTATTGAAATACTATTTCAACGAAATGTGCAAAATGGATAAGAAAAAAAAAAACAAAAACAAGTAAATTAAGTTATCTTTGAAATTGCCTAAACCAGAATGCTATTTTGTGATCTAAATTTCAAACAGAAGTCTTGTTTCTTCTTTTAATAAAAACCATTTTGAGCATATCACTAAACGAAAATCAAAACAAAGAAAATTTGCTAAACTTGTTAAATGGTAAAAATAAAATAATGACATCTAGTATGGTAAATCCCTTTCCAGAAATATTTGGCTCCTGGGTTAAAATAATTAAAATAACTAATTGTTTTATAATTAAAAGATTGCTGGATTTATACAGCATTTATACAGGAATATTAATAATGTCTCATGAAAGTGAATAACCAATCATTCTTGATTAATACTAATTAATTACTCTATTACAGACCCAAACAGTGAAAAATGAATCAATAATAATAATAATTATAAAAACATGAAAATTTTGTGGACAAATAACTTCTGCACAGAAAAAACTCTCACTATATATATATATATATGCAAACACACATGTATGTATATATTCTATATACCAGGGTATGTTCAAATAATTCACATATTTCATCAGTAAGAATGCCTTCTTTGAAATATTTTTGCGAATCTTTTAGGGGAACAAACAAGAAATGATAGACGAACATAAAATCAAATCCCGTTCAACTGAATAAATGATGTAAATAATCAGCAAATAAAGTGTAGCCATTCTGGAGTAAAATATAATTTCTGTCATGAAGGGAAAAAGGTGAAAATTCTCTTTAGAAGCTGCTCCTGTCAGAGAAATGAAAATTTCAAACCAAGAGTAGCAACTCCTGCCAATAATGATTTAATTGCTGAGTTTAAATCGAGTGAACGATAAAAACTTCAACGGAAGTTAAGGTAAACAGCACAAAATATTATTTAAATTATGTGTGATTCTGTGTGTATATACATACATATATGCATTACATATATATGTATGCATGTGTGTGTGTGTATATATATATATAATAAATACACATCTGTATGTGTATGTATATAAAGATATGTATGTATAAGTATGTGTATATAACTATGTATATAAGAAAAACAATAATACATAATATAAACACCACTCATCTATTAATCTACTGAGCAGGAGTGATATATCTGCATCAAGGTTTCAAAGCTGAGTTCTTGCAACTTACCAATGCAAAAAAAATTTAAAAAAAGAGAAAAAAAAACAAAGTTTAAGTTTTGTATTGTAAGTTGCTCCTCAGAGCCATATTCTTTGATGGGGAATTTGTATAGAATGCCTTTCAATCTGTTTTGAGGCACAATCCTGCTTTTGTAGTTCACTTACACTCTTACACTACTGTCTTTCATGAACATCTGAAAGCA
>JAOPJW010007584.1:60009329-60020752 GCA_027122535.1 Octopus maya | reverse complement strand
GTAAGAAGCTTGCTTCCTAACCATATGACCCAGGGTTCAGTCCTACTGCATGACACCTTGGGCAAGTGTTTTCTACTATAGCCTCAGGCCGACCAAAGCCTTGTGAGTGGATTTCAATGACAGAAACTGAAAGAAGCCCGTTGTATATATGTTTGTATGTGTGTGTATATGTTTGTGTGTCTGTGTTTGTACCCCCAACATCGCTTGACAACCGATACTGGTGTGTTTACATCCCCGTAACTTAGCAGTTCGGCAAAAGAGACCAATAGAATAAGTACTAGTCTTCCAAAGAATAAGTCCTGGGGTCGATTTGCTCAACTAAAAGCGGTGCTCCAGCATGGCCGCAGTCAAAATGGCTGAAACAAGTAAAAGAGTAAAAGAGTACTACCCATAAAACTATATGTCTGTCTCTATAATCATTCTATTTTCTAAATCTGGAAGATTATAACTTACAATTCTTGAAGCTGGTAAATTCTCACTTTAAAATTGTGAATTGTTGAACCCTGAGTAGATAATCTAATTATTTGGGTTTTGAGTGTTGGATTTCGTTGTTTGGCATAGCGAAGAGTCTCAATCACATCTTCATATTCTTTTTTAATTGATGTCAAGAGTAATTTATAATTTTGGACATGTTCGATTACCTGAAATTTAAGCAAAATGATTACATGTAAAAAAAAATTTTTAAATTAAAAATTTGATTGGTATAAATTAAGTTTTGTCAAAAATGTGTTTTCTTCTATTTTCTGATGCAAATCAAGTAGTTCTGTAGAAATTTGAGATGAATATATTTTATATTCAGAAAGAAAAATGAACTTTTGTTCTTGAATAGATATATTCTTCATTTATTAATTGATAATGATTATTGTTTGTAATTACATTACATGGAAACATATGTAAAACCTAATGCTTTTAGTACAGCGATTGCTGAAGGAGATTATCATCAACATCATTAAACATCCATGTTCTATGCAGGCATGGACTGAATAGTTTGACAGGATCCACTTGATCCAAGAACTCGATCATATTTCAGGGTCTGCTTTGGCAGGGTTTCTACAGCTGAATGCCTTTCCTAATGCCAACCACTTTACAGTATGTACTGGGTGCTTTTGCTATGTTACTAGTGAGCACTAGTGAGGTTGCTGGGTGCCATGCAAGACTACAAACCCTGAGATGAGTGACTTTATGTTTGGAGATGAGGGGATTAAACTGTGAGAAGGGAACAGAGCAAAGCAGGTGTTTCTTGTTATAAAGAAGCTACATGATTTCTTACATTTGAGAAGAGAGGATGGGACGGATCAGGTAAGGCTGGAAAGAGATATCATGTTACATTGATAAGTCAAGCAATGAATATCTCATGATAGAGTTTTATATACCTTTATACTATTTAATGACATTTCATAAAACTATTCCTATTTCAAAATAATGAAAAGATTTTTTTTGTGATTAACAATTTCTTGTTGTTTTAATGATTATACATAAACTGATTTGCATCTTGTCACTGGACAATGGCAAGGAGCAAATACAATTAATGCAGTGTAATGAAATAAATAAATAATAAAATGATAATAATTTTCAATGAAAATGTATCAATATATAAAAAGGGTAATGACCCCTTTCGGTCATGAATGACCATGGGATTGCACCTAGAAAGTTCTCCTCCAAGGTACAAGTCTAGGCAAGGTTGTCCATGGAAAGCCAGCAGTCGCCCATGCATACCAACCTCTCTTCTCCATGCCACTGATGTTACTCAAGGGAAAGGCAAAGAGTGATACAGCTTGGCACCAGTGACATTGCAATTCATTTCTACAGATGAGTTAACTGGAGCAACATGAAAAAAAAGTGTCTTGCTCAATACACAACACACAACCTGATACAAAAATTGAACTCACTACTTTGTGATTGTGAGCTCAATGTTCTAACCACTGAGCCATATGCCTTCATATTAGTATTAGTTTAAAATTAGTAATCTGTATACATACTTAAAGTGTATTTGTCTTGAGAAAGTATCTATTATAGAGATGAAATGTTAGAAAATAGAAAAATATATACTGCAAACCATATTAAATGCCCTTTGAAATACAATGAATCTCTGTTCATGATCATCTTCATCCACTTCTTTAAATTCTGATTCAATGAAACAGACCAGTTCTTTTATGAAGTAGACATCTAAGCCTGTCTTTGACTCAATGTGAGAATAGTTCTTTGTTAAGGAGGAACAAATGGAAGAGACTGAAGGAGCAAAACTGTGATGCCAGGTAACTGGCATTTTTTCTGAAAATAAAACAGGAAAATATAGTGTTTTATTACTAGCGATAGAAGCAGTGTTAGTTCAAAATTAGCAATCTGTATACATTGAAAGGTTTTACTGCAAAATTTGTCTTGAGAAAGTATCTATTAAAGAGATGGAGTGTTAGAAAACAGCAAAATACCAGCACCAAGCAAAGGTTACCATGCATTGGAGATGAAATTACTGGATCTAGATTTCTGCTTATTAGCTTCTTCAGCAGAAAATATCCTTGCTGAGATAAGATGAATACTGCAGCTTAGTAAGGCTTTCAAGTATGTTTGCAGATAGGGTAATTTTCAATTAATACTGTTTAATTATCACTAATAATGAATATTTGTAAGGTGGCAAGCTGGCAGAATTGTTAGCATGCCAGGTAAAAAGGATTAGCTTCATGTCATCTGTCTTCACATTCTTTGTTTAAATTCCACCGAGATCAACTTTGCCTTTTGTTCTTTTGGGGTCAGTAAAATAAATATAATTTGATTACTGGGGTCAATGTAATCTGCTCCCCCTCTCCATTCCACTGAAATTGCTGGCCTTAGGAAGGTTAACTGGGAAAATAGTTTTTGTGTGTGGCAGATGCACTGGGGCAATAAACACTGAAGATGTACAGGAAATTGATTCTATCACATGCCAGGGGGAGAAACTAGAAGTAGTTAATAGCTTCTGCTACATAGGCAACCAAGTTTATAATGGGGGTGGTTGCTCTGAGAGTGTAGTGACTAGGGTAAGAACAGCCTGGGTAAAGTTCAGGGAGCTCCTACTTCTGCTGGCAACTAAGGGCTTCTCGCTCAAAGTGAAAAGTAGACTGTATGATGCATGTGTGCAAACTGCAATGCTACACAGCAGTGAAAAATGGACCATGAATGCTGAGTACATGCATAGTCTTGAAAGAAATGAAGCTAGTATGATCCACTAGATGTGTAATATCAGTGTGCATACACAACAGTGTGTAAGCACCTTGAGAGAAAAGTTGGACATAAGAAGCATTAAATGTGGTGTGCAAGAGAGGTGACTGTGCTGATATGGCCATGTGTTTTGTACAGTTTGACAGGAGCTGGTAAGCCAGACGACTATGTCAAGCTTCACTGTCTGCTTTGGCATAGTTTTTACAGCTGGATGCCCTGCCGAATGCAAAATTGTGAACTCTCTAACTCATGCCAGTATGAAAAGATGATCAAATGACAATTTATACATCAATATCCAACTTTCATCTGAACAAATCAAGATTATATAATTTCTCTTGAAAGCAACACTCTACCAGGGATCTGTTACATAAAATAGCCAGAAGTTTTATTTGATACATTATTTAATAAATTAAATTACGTAGAAACAAGTTAACTTGCAAAATTTTTAAAATCCTGATATGCAAAGCAGAAGATTTAATTTGCAATAAGTGGACACTGGCTATTTTGCTATGATTATCATGCCATATTTCCTCTATTAATTAATTATACTAAATGCGGTGGAGGTAAAGAATGCGCAGACCACCCATTTTCGACGCAGCAAAAACCCTAACCCTAAACACTAGGTGTGCGTATTCTTTACTGTCGCCCAAGATGCTACACAAAGGAACTGAACCCAGAGCCACATGGTATGGAAGTTAGCTTCTTAATCATACAGTCACGCCTACGCTATGAATATTAATGTGTTTTTTTTAAATTCTTATTAATGTTATTTTCTAGTTAGTACGGCTTATTTAACTAAAGTGGATCTAATTTATTATCCCACAAAAACAGTTTTAGTATGCAGTAGGATGCTTGCCTCAGTAATCATTCTTTTTATATAATTCAGAGGTAAACTTGCAAATAGTTCAGATCACTGAGAAGCACTTGGCTATCTTCTGTATTTCCTTCGCCGGGAGAAAGAAAAACAACTAAATTAACGTACTTGAACAGATCAGAAAATATTTCATTGAATAGGATACTTGGAGGGGATATAGTTGATAATTTCTATAAAGAGTATATAACTGGTACAAGAGAAATAAACATCGGAGATGCTTTGCTCTAACAAAAATTGCAGGAGTTACTCAGAGGTTTTTGCAAGTTCTAAATCCATCGCAATGTTGGAGACAATTCTGTATCATCATTAGGTATCTCAGGGTCATAAGCGTTGTCCCTTAGCCTGTACGCTTCACCTGAGTGGGACAGCGAGATCTGAATTAGCTTCCGCCTGCAGAAGGGTTCCATTTGTAGTTTCTTATCGACCGTAGGCAATTTGAACTAGTTTCAGCTTTGGTGGCATCAGGTAAAAGTAAAACGAAAAATATCGAACATTAAAAAAATACATTTCGCAAATTTGTCTCTAAGAGGCACTAAAAGTGCTTTCACTGAAGAGACATCACTATTCTGGGCTATTATCCATATAATTTCACACAACTACTAAAAACAAAACACAAACCTTTCTCAAATAATGTACACAATACTCGGCATGCATTAGTGTCAGGGAAGTCATAGCATAAACAGTCTAAGTTACCAGGAAGTGACGTCATTTCGTCATTACTTCCGGTTAATAACGAAATATGGAGGAGATTGGCATCACTGTCACCGAAAAGGTACAGAATTTATATTTCTCAACTTCATTGTATGAAATATTTTTGTATGTTCTTTTATATTTATAAGACCTTTTAACTTCTGAAAGCTTTCGATTTTGGTTTACCTTGTAGTAACGCTTTAACCGGCAAGTGTGTAATTATGCAAGTCATTGGTACTTCATTATTGTAGCATGTTTGCTGCTCAATCTTAATTCACACACTTATAGTGGAGTAACTCATTTATACCCTTCCTCCTGCAATATGTGTTAAATTCTCATTCATCCTACCTTATATAACCCTCATTTATTCCTTCACATAATGATATTTTATCGTAAAACTGCTTTTATATTAATATTTTCTTTGTTATTCTTCGCACATCCATTTTGGACTTAAACAGTTCTCGTATATTAATCAATCGAGGAAAACCAGTTGTTCTCGTTAGTCTTTTATAAATGAGCATCGTAAAAATGGCCTTCTCTATTTCATGTTATTTATCGCAATCAACTATTGAGGGCCAGTTAGGAAGAATTTGATATAATTAACAAATCAATAACTACACATATATACATACACTACACACACATACACGCACGCACACCTTATTTCAGCTGATCCAGTTGACTGTTGTTACTGTGAAGTTTCTTTGATGCCCGATGTTTATCGGGTAAAAAGTACATTTCCTCCTGTTCGTTATTTCCATTGATATGTGTGTGCGACGTAGTCTGATCTACATTATTTGGTTAATGACATTTATCGGGGACAATCAAGGACCGAAATATAGTATAGATAATTGAACTAGAATTGAATACAACGAAGTTGTTTTGGAAATAAAGAGATGACAGAAAAAGGATTAGTATAGAAAAATCGCCAAGAAATTTGTTCACCATTTCTGTGTGGAATTTTTCGTGGATTCTCCACAACCACAGGTAACACAGAATGTTTCTCTTTTGACAAGGATGGAAAAATATCCTGTTTGGAAAATTAGAGGGAAAATTTCTTTCGCTTACTTTGTTAATCACGAGTGAAAATATATCTGATCGAAAAAGTAAAGTGACAATGAATGTATTTTTAGCTTACAAAAAGGAAAAAAAAACAAAGTGCTTTTCACACTGAGAGGACCGCTTTCGATTTGTTGTTACATTATACTGTTTGAAATTGACGTTTATGCGTTCAAATCTTTGCTGTGCCGATTTTGCCCTTATTACGCTAAATAACAGAAATCCTCATGAAAAAGGAGGCTTTATCTTTGGTAAAAGAAATTGTTTTTATTATTGATAACTGATTGGTCCTTTTCTTGTTTACTCCCACATCAGCCCTGATTGAGTTGATTTATGATTAAAGATGATTTAGTTTTTGACAATCCTGGTTTTTATTCAAACTCGGTGGGTTTGGGATGACATCATCCATATACGTTCTTTGATTTTTTTTCTTTTTAAACACAATGCTATATGAATTGAGGGACATTTGGCTGCTGTTTGTAGAGGGTCGAGTGGCCGCATGAAGGTTCCTTCTTTTACTCATCCATCTTTTATCCTTTACTTGTTTCAGTCATTAGACTACGGCCATTCTGGGGCGCCGCCTTGAATTTTTAGTAGAATGTATCAACCCCAGCACTTACTTTTTATGCCTGGCACTTATTCTATCGGTCTTTTTTGCCGAATCACTAAGTCACGGAGATGCTAACACATCAACATCGGCCGTCAATTGGCGATGGGGGCGGGGACAGACAAAGACACGACGGGCTTCTTTTAGTTTCCATCTACAAAATCCACCCACAAGGCTTTGGTCAGCCCGAGGCTATAGTAGACACTCGCCCAGTGCGCCATGCAGTGGGACTGAACCTTGAAACGTGTGATTGGTAAGTGAGCTTCTTACCACACAGCCACGCCTGCGCCTATTCATATTTATTTTTTTGAAGAGCATTCTTGTTCAACGATGTTAGTATAACTGAAATGGCTCAAGATAAAATTTTACAATGGACATTATCAAAATGAAATCAATTTTATTTCTAAAATATTAAAAATTATAACTTGTTATCATCCCATTAAAGTTTATTTATTTGCCATGTTAATTAACATTTTATTCATCATCACTTCATAGATGTTATTAGTTTAGCACCATTGCAAGGCAATTTTACGCATTCTTCTACCAGCATTTATTGGTGTTTTATCTCCTGTTTGATCCTATATTTGACATTTGATCAACTGAAGTAATTATGAATGTTTTAATTAAAGTTTTTAGAGGGGCCTTTTGGAGAGGATTAAATGTCTCCCTTCCCACTTTTTTCTCCTTCATGTAAGGGTCTCAGACTTTGCATATTTATTAGGAATTTTTTTATCCAAATCAAGAACTCCACAAAAATCACTTTGTCAGAGGGGGAGGATAATTGCACATTATCTTTGGTCTCTCTGGCTATAAAATACAGATAACAAATAATTTAAACAGGAAGTAACTTCAAGTGGAAAAGCAGATGCATTGTTTTTTGGGGTTTTTTTTTTTTTTTTTTTTGCAGGAACAAGATAGATTCTGAAACCCAAAAGAGCAGAAACCATTGTAGTGCAACAGAAAAGACACAGCAAGGATAAAGCTTAATTAGATTACTGATTGAATAATATTAGTCATTGAACACTATCATACTTTTTCTTAGACACTACCTAGAATTTGAGGTTATATATTGGTGACTGAATCCTAGAAGATATATTTAAGCTTTATAAAAGCAATCAACTATTCAGGATTAGAGTATCTTCTGTCTCTGATATACAAAATGTCAATTTTGAGATGAAGGTTACATACAATAAAAAGTTTTCTGATATGGTTATAGAACTGAAATTTATAAAGATGGTGATGATTTAGTCATTATCTTCATCCCACCTCCATCACCAACACTGCCACTATAAGCAATAACATTGACATCGATACCACTAGCACCAACCAGAACAGCACCGCCACAACCACCTACAACAACCTCTACTTCCATCATCACAAGCAGCATTAACAAGAACAAGGTCGACAATCAGCGAGCCTATAAATGGTCGTTCGATCTGCTGGAAATATCAGTTTAATCTCCTTCAAATTACACTGTATGATGGTTAATAAAATATTCTTTTCTACTCTAGGCTCAAGGCCCGAAATTTGCCTTTCACCCTTTCAGGGTCGATAAACTGAGTACCATTTGCGTACTGGGGTCGATGTAAACGACTGGGAAATGACTACTATTCCCTTCAAACTTTGCTTTTGCGACCTGCACATCAATGTTTTGAAACTGACCTATTTTCCATTACATTTCAGACAGATTCAGCACGGAGTTGCTAAAGCAGAAATATCGTTATAGAAAATATTCTGTTCAATATCTTAGATGTGCATGTCTCTTAGTGGCTGACAATATGTGCATTTCTGATAATGAGCTGGAGTAGTAGGGGAGCATCATAGCCATGTGTCGAGAGGAATTTTTTGGGGTTTGAATAAATGTAACAAAAGGAAATGTTGGCCATTTTTCATACTTTCAAAAGATAAGCAAATAGAAAATAACAGTTGCTATCCAAGAACAAAAATCGTGCACATTCTAATGACAAAATCACCAGAGAATGCTAATGCAATGAAACAAACCACGTTATTGTTAATAGAATCATCTATAAGAAAAAAAAAGACAACAACAACAGCATCAGCTTCAACAATGGCAACACAAAACAAAACTTCCAACACTCCAAATATCAACAACTCTCTTGCTCGTAAATTGATTTAACAATACGTTTATTCAAATACGTTGCAAATTTTTTTTTTTTTTAGACATTTGTCATTATAATAAGATATCTCGCACAGCTCCTGCTATGTGTTTTTCTGTAAATACATCTCCATCGTCCACAATATGTACAACACAAGAAATCTGGGTCACCGTCGTAGCTTTACTCACTCAGGCAGACGTCACAGCCGTGAATTATCATCGCCATTACCTCTGCTCGAGACGTTTATAATTTCAACTATTTTCTCCTCTTTACATTCTACTTGAATTTATTGATGTAGTGGAAAATAGTTTCTTCTCTTTTATTTTGACTCCAACTTTTCTGGTTTAAACGTTTAAGTTGCTGTTATTCTTTCTCGTTTTCAGTCTTCGTTATTTATAACTCTAAAACATAACGTTTCTTCCGTCTTTTATCTTTAACTTGTTTCAGTCACTGGACTGCGGCCATACTGGGGCACCGCCTTAGATGATTTTTTTAGTTCAACAAATCGACCCCAGAACATTTTTGTCTTTTAAATCTGGTACTTATTCTACTGGTCTCTTTTGCCGAACCGCGATGACACAGAGGCATAAATAAACCAACACTGGTTGTCAAGAGTGGAGAGACAAACACAGACACAAGTACAACACACACACACACACACACACACACACACACACACAACACACAACACACAAAACAAGCGCATGCGCGACTCACTTCCACAAAGTTTCTGTCTATCGAATTCATTTGCAAGGCATTGGTCGGCCTGGTATAACAGAAGGCACTCTTCCAAGGTTCCACATAGTGGTATGAGCACCAAACTACGTGGTTACAAAGCGAGCATCTGACCCACACAGTCACAACTGCATCTATTTCGGGGAATATTTGTATTTTATTTTTTATTAGTTTTTGGTAAAAAGCCTTCAATTCTATAAACACTCCTTCACTTGAATTGATTATTAAACTACTTAAGCTAAGCTCTCTTGTCAACACAAACCAACGAAATACTCGTCAGTGAGCGGAATTCAGTTAACGAACATTCAGTTAACGAAACTTGTACAGAAGCCCTTTGGTGGAATGTTTATATTCCTGAATTTTAAATTTAATTATTTATTCAGTTTAACATCACCTCCATCTAGCTTTTGGTCGCTTTAAGCGTAGCTCACTTTCTTGCAAGCATTCAAGACAGGTCCTAAAACTGATGATTGATTCCTTCCTATCTCTGACCTTTCATGGAGGCCCAATAAAGGGCCGAGATGCTATGTTGCGGTTGCTTTTTTTTCTGATTTAACCATTGAAGAAGTTCTATAGTTATACATTAAATCATGCGATGAATCATTTTTTCCCCTCGAGATCTCGAACTTTTAAGATTGGTTGCTCGATTTCCATGGTGAATAAGTGACCGAGATCACAACATTCCCCTCTGAACAGGACACCGGTTCGTTGCAGAGTCCAAAGACAGCAATTTTGAAGAAAGGGAACAAATCGATTACATTGACTTCAGTATTTGACTGGTACTTTATTTTATCGACCCCGAAATGAGGAAAAGCAAGTTGACCTCGACAAGATTTGAACAGAGTTTTAGTCTATCGTAACAGAGCGTTGGTTTGAGGTAACATAGCACTGGTCTATTGTAACAGACCTCTGGCCTGTCTTAACTGTGATCTGTCGTAACAAAGCTGGTCTACTGTGAGTGTTGGTCTGTCGTAACATAGTGCTAGTACATAACAAAAAGCTAATCTATCGCAAAATAACGAGGAACTTATGCAACCGAGCTCTGGTTTATTATGACAGAGCGCGAGTCTAACTCTTTATTGTATCTAACGTCGTTTGTAACTGCTCCAATTTCATATCTTACCAAGCTCGATATGACATTTTATTTTACAAAATGTGATAAATATTGATCTCTAAAAAGGCACAGTATCTCTCTTTTGGTAAGAATATAATTATATCGATATTAGTGATTCACTAGTAGTTATTGGTAAATAACTTCAAGTGGTAGACATCGTCCTCAAAAATAAATAATATTGATGATTTTTTTCTTTTTTTTTTTTTTTTGCACACCACAAGAGTAAGCATGTGGAGGAAAATATGGTTGATTAAATCTATACCAATTATTATTTTGTTTTATCGACTTCGGAAGAATGAAAGGTGAGGTTTACTTTGGCGAATTTCCAAATTAATATCTAAAGTGGTGTATCGAAATATGGACAAAATTTCACCGCTTTACCAAATCGAACAAGCATCCGCTTAAAATATTGGTTTGTCAAATGAATTTGTTCGTTTTTTTCCCTGCTTCATATGATTGAAAAGTTTTTAAATTTATTCCAATTTCAAAAACGATAAACAAAAGTTGTAGAGGGAAAATAGAGTTAAATAAAAGCATGAAACACTGCGATAAAAATATTTTTCGTGTTCATTAAAATAACAATGGAACGGATTAAAACAATTGGGGGAGGGGCTCAAATAAAATTTAAAATTAAAAAAAAAACTAACGAATTTAACTGACAACCCAATATTATAGTGGATCACAAAGTGATAATTGATGACACCATCCTACAATAAACTACTATAGTCTACAAAGATAAAAAAAAAAAACTTTCGTTATACCTAGTCAAAAGAAATGCTTAGTCTCCAATGATGTCTCCAGTGTGAGCGTGTCTTTTGTGCACTGCTGCAGCTGTTTAGTGGAGGCGCAATGGCCCAGTGGTTAGGGCAGCGGACTCGCGGTCATAGGATCAAGGTTTCAATTCCCAGACCGGGTGTTGTGAGTGTTTATTGAGCGAAAACACCTAAAGCTCCATGAAGCTCCGGCAGGGGATGGTGGCGAACCCTGCTGTACTCTTTCACCACAACTTTCTCTCACTCTTACTTCCTGTTT
>JAOPJW010007584.1:59753853-59768507 GCA_027122535.1 Octopus maya | reverse complement strand
ACAATGGAGAATTACAATTGCCGTATGATTATGAGTTTTGCGACGAAAATTATGGCATCAACTATAAGATTCTTAATAAAGTTAACGCTTTTATGCATTATTGAATGGCTAATATGTGTTTTCCACGCAGTGATTGTTTTAGTTTCAACATGGTCTTAGCTCAAATCACTTGCCAGTCAAGTACATCTCCGAAGTATTAATTTTGAAGTAGTCTCGAGTTCATAAACGAAGACTGGAAAGTATATATATATATATATATACCATGCATTTACTGAAACAATCAATATAAAAGATAAAATTACTCACTTGGGGGTTTAAAGGGATCTAACGGAAGACAGACAGTCAAACCAATAAAGTGAAGAGAGTAAATTATGATCGATGTTACGCGTAAAATTGTTTGTCATACCAAGAAATACTTTAAGCAAAGCAGTTTATTTGGTTAACGTTTACAGTTTATTTCATTAGCTTGAAAAATAAAAAGCTTGTTACAGAAATCATTAAACAAACTATTATTCTTCTAATAAAAAAGAATAACAGTCATATTCATTATTTTCAACCAATGTCCGTATACCGGAGATGTCCGTACATTGATTTTTGCTATTAGTCTATGGAGTACACCTACACCTAAAACAGAAACCACGTCACCTTACCTAATAGATTGAACTTCCAGTTCAACTATAAAGATAACACAATTTATGATTGCTATATTCATTTGAGTGTGACTACACATATGCTATAGTAGTTGGCAAATCCAAAGTATTCATCTGAATGTAGTAATCGTTATTTATCCTCCCTAAGCATATTACAGGATACACAGAAATTATATATACATATATAAATGGACAGGGTCGATTATTTTATGACGTTTGAAGAGCACAACGTTGCTTTGTGTTTATATTTGTAACTAATTAACCATATGCCTGTATGGACATAAATAATACAATAAGTTACATACACATATGTACGTTAGTAAACATACATATATACCAATACATCGTACATCTATAGATACATAGATTTCTCAAAGCTTAGTCATAAGCAGACGTGAACAGTCGAATAGTTTTATCCAGGATTTCTTTATAAAAATTGTTATTTTAGAAATACATTTTACTAAGTACTAATCCAGTAAAACAAATACAAATTACATACGAACATTATAACAAACACATCAACACAAAAATAAGGGCTACCCTCAAGTTTGTTTATATTAAAAGACGACATACACTTCAACTATGTAACTGTTATAATGGGAAAATAAAAATGTAAAAAAGACCTTGAAAATATTAGGTTCTGAGATGTTCCCGACGATCCCATGTAATACACCCACAGTGACCGGATCTTCATCTTGTGTTTTGTTTGTAAACTATCCCATAGATGTATGAGGCGAACGTAAACTCGCCATTTTCATTATAACAATCACATGACTATACAGACAGTAACGTGATCAACATGTTAATTAGTAAGGTGCCCCCTTAGAGATTTCATTAAAATTGGAATCTAACTGGATCACCTGGAGATGGTTGTTTCTGACAGGACCCAATGGAAGGCATGCTTGAGGACTCTGCTCCCATAACCCTCCCACAAATAAGTGGGCAAAGAAGATCAGATGACATGAGGCTTCTTCAGTTTCCCAATTTCACTCACAATGTATTGGTTGACCAATACATTGGACTCAATTTTAGGAAAATACCTTTGTCTATAAAGTAATAATAGGCATAACTACAGAACTGTGCCCCTTCATCGACTTTGTTTCCTCATAACTCCCTTAAAAACGCGAAATTTTCAGATACGTTTTTGAGGTTACAATTATCTTAAAACTTTGGAAAAAAAAAGTTTTTTTTGAGGTGTTTCGGATGATATTTACTCAAATTTTCCAGAAAAATCTGCCAGCATAATGATCATATCTACTACAGGCACAAAGGTGAAAATTTGTGGGAGGTGGCTAATCAGTTACATCGATTCCAGTGCACAACTGGATGAATAAACATCAGAGATACTTTGCTAGTTTCAATTGCAGTGCTTATTTCCTTGATTTTTTTGTTCAGTTGTCTGGGTTCCCAACCTATCTTCTGTTGGAAATAACGCATTGACCTAGATGGAAAGCAGCCGACCTCAATGAAGAATGAGGCCGCATGCCGACCCTTGACAAGGTTCTCGTCGACTACGCGATGATTTTTCGATTTCTTTGGTGAGAAATATCGAGTCTGTCCTTACAGGGCACTGTAGGTTCGACCACAGTTATTCTTTTTGTATTTCTGGAGAGCTGGAACATGTCTGATCGGCATAATATTACCCCTGTCTTCCCTAGGAAGACTGCTCTGCCCCTCAGATCCACTCGCGTTTCCCAGTCTGAGACTGAACGCAAAATAGAGAATAAGTCCCTTTCCATTGCTTTCGCCTTGGGAGCTTAGTCACCTTTATCGTAATCTATACTCTCTATAATGTATCTGGAAAATTTAGAGTATGCTTTTCTAAGACGTACTTCTGTAGTCATGCCTTAATGGATAAATCTAGTATTTACTCATCAACGTGTCTATTATGTTCCAGAAAAGTGCCTCTTGAAGATAATATATCTGCTTCGATATAGTGTGTCTTCTTTTGCGTTTCATTGCTTTTATAGTTGATAGTTGGCCACAGGTCATCTGTGATCGAGCATATTTATGATTAAAGGCATCCATCTATGAACAGCCCATCCTTTCCAATGCAAAGTCAACCAAGAAACATATCATTCAATGGATCCTTCTGTTATAGACTGTAGGAGGGAATATGGAAGAGATGTGGTTTCATACGCTATTTACACCAACTATTTTTGTTATCTACATCTGCTATTTCCACGGTTGGAATCTTGAAGAAGGATTGGTCGTGTTTTGTCTCGTTTCTCTTCGACTTATCACCATAGATGTTCATAACAGGACTACTAGACTTTTGTTATCACAGTCCTCAGTGTTACTGGGAGATTACACAAACTCTGTACTATGACAAAGAGCAACCATCAGATAAATACACTCACACACACACATTAAGAGATACAATATGTATGTGTGTGTGTTCATCACTGTTCATACTGAAGCTGCCGATTAGTTTTCTTATTTCTAGTTAAGTGTGAACCAGTTTGTATAACTTAGCGGGAAAGAGAAAACAAACCAAAACAAAATTCACTTATTTGTAATTTCAGCATCCTCAAGATTATTTCACTTAGCTCCTTTTTTGATACCAATTATACTTGCCAAAATTCTTTCCTCATTTGTAAAACCCTGTCCACTGATTAAAGTAAGGTTGAGAAGACAATGCTTCGCCGATGACGTCTAACTAGAACGAAACATGTGCTAAAGTGGCTGGCCAGATTAGATTTGTCATTGAGTATGAAAATTAAGAATTTTATGACATCAAATTATTTTCTTGAAATTATCTTCATATTTTTTAGTGTTACTAGCATTGCTGCTAGTTTTTCGCTTTCTGTCTACAACTAAACGGAAAATTTTAGTTCCTTATAATTTTCGACATACGTCATTTAGTAGATTACAATTTATCCAAATTACCTAAATCCATACCAATGGTTTTCCTTCAGCTTTTTGTGTATTATATTGATTTCAGATTTTCGCACAAGGCCTGCAATTTCGGGACAGGGGTATTTCGATTGAATAATTTTGACTCGAGCGGGATTTGGACAAAGAATGTAAAGGGACATGACTCATGGCTTTATTCTAGCACGCTATCCCACTCTTAAAATAATACACGAATTCTTTATACTTTTTTCTGAAAAGAAAAAAAAATGAGTTTTTTTTTTTTAGGGTAGGAAACTATGTTGCTTTTACTTTCAAGGGCTAACGCAGAAATTTTAGTGAAAAGTTTTCATTCAGGAATCAAAACGAAATGACAAGAAATAAAATTATCAGTTAAAAAGTTTTCTCTCTGAATTAAATGTTCCTCTATCATTCATTTAGTTAGGGGCAGTCATTAGCAGCTTGAAATAATTTTTTTAAATGTTAATGTCTCTAGTTAAACAATCCTTTTGCAATGCGACAGGTGTCAATATTTGTAGGTTTTCCCTTTAATACCTAATGCTTGACTTTAATTCATGTTGAAAATAAATATATGGCGATCCTTGAATGTAGAACTCAAGGACCGCCAATATAACAGTATTATGCACCTCCTCTAAACTAGGAGGCCATCTAATGTACTTAGACGTTTAATTCTGATCAGATGTTCTGGCTATAATCTCATATTATTTTAAAGCATACCGTATTCAATGTGTCTCTACTTTAAGCCATATGAGACTATTGCAATGGCTCGAATGCTTATATCAGAGATGCCACGCCGGTGATTAATTCAAAGTCCATTCTCAAACAAAACTACTTTATTCGAGTCACTTGAATAGCTGTCAGAAACTGCATAAGAGCAAAAAGAAAACCTTGACTTGTATTTATACTATAAATACTGCAGCCGTATTGACATAACTGAATCCAACCAAGCACATATTACCGACAAAAGCCTTAAGAATACCGGCATTTCGAGTCACGTTTTCCCGGCTAACCGAAATGCATGATGGGAAATGTTATAAATTATTCTTTAATAAACATATCATTTATTTAATTATTGTATTTCAATTTTAATAAAAGTTTAAAATATTTCTGAATTTAAATAGCTTTTCCAAAACACATTTGCTAATTAAATTTGATAACAAAATAACTTCACATCCGGTCCGTTTTTGGTGACTACTACCCGCATTTTGGCGTATCCTTCAGTAAAACTTCGCGGTAAGTTTTACCTGTCTAGTACATTAAATGGCCTGTTCACACCTGTTATTATCTTTGCATGATTACTTCATTTCCATTTCAAATTATTTAAATTAATATTTGTGTGATACAATTTTTACTCTATCCTTTTAAAGGCAAAAACCTAAAATTCACGTGTAGAATGTCTCCACGCTGCTTAACAAATGGCTGCCAATGGAAAACTGCTTCTTCATGTGTCATGAGTTTTCTTGTTGCTTTATTCTACAGACATTTTTCAAAGATTCACTATTAGAAATAATTTGGATGTCTATATTGAAATAACATTTATACTATCTAGTTCTTATTTGTAAGTTTGGCCTGTTGATGTTATTTTTTTTTAATCATTTTGCCGCACTCCTACGTAATTTGAGGAATCCATCATCAATTAAAATTTCTCTTATCCGTCCTGGAAAGTTTTGGGGAATAGATAATAATCAAACCAAATGTTTATAGATGAAAACCTTTTTTTACTTTATTAAGCCAATAACGTTTTTATTACGATATCGATGCAGAAATAATACTCAACTTGGTCTTCGATTTGCCATATGGAATTTCTGAACTATTAAATTTAACTTATTTAAATAGCAATTTGCTGAGTTAAATAGATCATCAAAAAGAAAAATCTAAAAATTTAAACAAGTCGATTTTCATTATAGTCTACCTATACCCACGTTTCATTTATAGTCACTCCTTAAACAGCTGTTAAATCTGCAATTTTATTCCCACAAAGGCACCCGTTACAAATTGTTACGTACGATAAATCAGAGATAACTATGTTATAGCTACTGTAATCTTTTATTTTAATATATTTGTTACTCACTAATATATTGCAAATTGTCAAATTATCTTCAAAGACCTTCTAATGAAAACATTTGTGTTCAGTATTGAAAGGTTAGATTCCAAGTGGGGAAACAGATGGTTGGATCTAGTTCGTATATCACCACTTAAAACGATTGATTGATGTCTTGGAGTTTCTGAGGCATCGCTTTTTGGGTGTTAATGATTACTGATGTATCCATGTGTTTTTTATATGTAATCCCATAGAAGTTTTCGTAGGTTATATCTAATCAAACCAAGGCGTGCCACGATCGAAGTATGAACGATAGATCCTGGCTAGTGGAGCATCCTTACGATTCCATTACTATACCGCTATTTCTCTCGTATAAATGGAACTGTTTCTTTTTCTCTAATTAAAATACACAGGCTGGTCATTAGCATGTCAAGTGACTAAAGACAAATGAAGAAATGTTTGCAAATTTCTTTAGAATTAACCTGTAACGATTGATTCAACTCCGCCAAACAGTTGGGATATACTTTCGTATAGTTGACAGCTAAACTGGAGCCAGCCGTTCTTTTCTTTAAAACGACTAAAATGTAATAGCGATATATTAAAAAAAAGAAGATACTTATGGGAAAAATGTTAATAGAGGTATGAGATAATTAGCTAAGGTTCACTGATGGAGTTTACGACATGGAATAATTGTTAATGTTTCGGTTAGGTAATAGATATTTTTTGGCGACGTAGATTATTTGCACCTTTTTTTTTTTTGTCTTAGCTCATTAATCATGAGTTTCGTATTCTGTAGGGCATTTCGTTCTAATTTTAGGAATTTACAAAATAAATATCTTGAAAATAGTTAACACTAGAAATACAATGGAAGTCTTCCAAATTTATGAATTGATTGTCTTAATTAGTGCTTTGTTGCTCACTAGTGCAGATTTTTTAGGTTTAAAAGTTAGTGGCAAACCAACTCAAGACGACAATAAAATTCCAAAGTGGATTATTTATTGATGATTGTGCCCATCACCACCTACACAAATGACCATTTACTTAGAAGAAATCAATTTAGTCTGAGTTGAATTGGTGTGCTAAGATAATTGGTTTCTTTTCTTTGTGAGTGTGTTAATAGTTTTTTATTAACCTAAAAGAAAGTGAAGAGGTGTTAAAATTCTTAGCACACCAGACAAAGTGCTTAGCAGCCTTTCTTCTGGTTCTTTACATTCTAGCTTCAAATTCCATTCAGGTTGACTTCTTGGTGTCGTTTGGAGTCAGTGGAATGGACTTACACCCTTCTCTAAAATTACAGGCCTTGTGCTAAAATATGAAATCATTAACCTACAGATGTTTTGTGGAGCAAAATATTAATCATTTTCATGATCCTTTCTTGTCAAAATGGATTTCTTCTCCTTAATCTCTTTGAAAATATCTTTAATTTCTGGCAGTTGCTTTCACAATTTCTTGTATTTCTGTAAATTAATGAACAGTTAGATACTTATACTTCAACAAAATTAATCAATTGAACTGAAAACGTCATTTTCACTTTAGTTAATAATGGAAGCATTTTCTTAATCTGGGAAAATACATAGGAATTGACATAACTTGAAATCAAAGCCCTTCTGTTTCCCTGATATGTCTATCCTACCATACCACAAAACCTTGTTATTTAAGTGGTTACAGTTTCTATAATATCAGTTTGTTTTCCGTTGTCTTTTAGCTATTAAGAATTTTATGTCATTTCATAGTCTTTTTTTTTATAAATTGGAAAGTAATTAAGGGTGAATTTTTGAAATTGTGAATGATGAAGCATGTATATAGCATAACTTTTTTTTTCACAGTCATATGAAGTACACTTCTTATGTTTCAATTAATTTTGAAAATAACCAAGAATTTGAACGTTATATTAATCTGGTATATCTAAACAGAAGCTTACGCAAAATAATGATGGAGGGTTTTAATTTAAATAGAATTTTGAAGCAAACGGTTATATATTATAGAACCGAGAGATATGAAATGAATATATCTTTCACCTTCCTGTCTACTGTAAGATGATGTGCAAGAGAACATAAACAAAATGATGGGAAAAAAAAAAAAAACTTTTGATAACTTCAGTCAGAATGTTAAGAGAAAGTGTGTGCAGAATGGTGTGATGTTAATTACTTTCTGTTGGTAAGTAAGCCATCACCCTCATCATTTAATGTCCACCTTCCATGTTGGCATGAATAGAATGGTTTGGCACAATCTGTTGAGCTTTAGAACTGCATTGAGCTCCAGGTAGTGTTTTCTATGGCTAGATGCCTTTCCTCATGCCAAATCTCTAGGTCAAATGTTTAATGTTAAACCAATCTTGAATTATGGCTTGAAATTTACACTTGCCTTGCTTGTGTATCAGTCTGTAATAATTTTCACAATGCAATTTTAGAATTGTTTGCTAGAAGACTTGCATAGTCTGTATGCTATGTATCAGTCATCCAGGCTCTAAATTATTAACCACAGTCAAAATATGAGGCATAACTTACAAGCATGAAACTCAAAAAAGTAAAGAAGACTGAGCTCTAAATTTCTAGAATTTATACGCAATTGTTTAACCGGACTAACAGTTTTTTTTCTTTCAAGAAAGTTTACAGATAAAACTTTGTTGTATCTTGGGAACGTCATTATGTCAATAATACAGATTAAAGAAAAGTTGATTTGCACTTATAGGAAAATATTTGTAGAGAGGAATTTTCTTGGCTAAAAAGAAATTTGCAAAAATTCTTAACAGTGTTTGATTTGATTAGAATGTGGATCAGGAATCTTCAGGCAGTGGAAGTTTCAGCAAATGTCATCAGCACTAAATAGATTAATGATAACCATTATTTAAGTTAATGGTTTCTGGAAATTTTTGTCCATGCATCTTTTAACTTTTTGTAATTCTGTTGAAATAACACTGCCTATATTTCAATTAGTTCTGAAAATATTTAACAATTTTTGTAAAATAACTTTGTCGTTATTAAGTTAGTATTTGAAGCATAAAATTAACTCGAAATTTTGATGGAAGGTTTTAAGTGAGATCACTTTTAAAAGAGATTTATATTGTAGAATCAGGGGTAGACTCCGATAGGTTGGTATTAAAAAGGTTAATTAAATCTACTTTTGGATTGGTATTATTTTGTTAGCAGGCAACAGAACTGATCATCAACATTTTATATAATGTTTCATTTTGTTTCAATTCATTGATTTAGGTTATGGGTTGTGCAAATGCAATATAAACCTGTCAGATTAACTCTACTGCAAGCACATCTTAAATAACAAGTACATATAAAGAGTAATTTAATATATTGTTATTTTTCAGAAAATGTCGAAGTTTTACAAGATAGAAAATGAGACCGATAGTGAGAGCAGTGAAGAGGAGGTCATACCTCAACGTCAGGTTACAAAGTAAGTATTTTATTTTCATTAGTCATTATTGTTAAAGATCCTGTGTTTATGATTCATCACCAGTATTTTTTATGCTGGTTATTCTGTGTACCTCAGCTGTGGTCACCTTCCACTGCTAACAATTTCTCCTCAGTATGCATCACCCACTATAGCAGTCATCTCTGTACTTTTGCCTGATGCAGTCTTATTTTTTTGCATCTCAACCTGTAGTGTTTTTATTTACTGAAGATTGTCTTCACTCACTGCCTGTTTGAAATGTATCAATTATTGCATACATCTGGACACAGATATAATGGTGTGGTTAAGAATTCTTGTTTAAAGCTGTTTTGGTCCTGGGTTTGATTCCACTGTGTAATGCCTTAGGCAAGTCTTCTACCTCAGTCTTGTGTGGGTCAGAACCTTTGAGAAACAAACTATGGAAGCCTGTTGTGAATGTGTGTGTGTGTGTGTGTGTGTGTGTGTGTGTGATGGAGTATATATGAACTGAAGAGCTACTCAGGCACCATGTCTATTTTGGCATGGTTACTATGGCTGGATGCCCTTCCTAATGCCAACCACTTTACAGAGTGCACTGTGTGCTGCTATGCAGCACTGGCACAGGTGCTTTTTATGTGGTACCAGCACCCTCGGTTCAAATTCCGTCAAGCTCAACTTTGCCATTCATCCTTCCAGGATCAACAAAATTAGTATCATTTGAGCACTGGGGTCGATTTAATCCATTTATTCCTTCCCACCGAAATTGCTGGTCTTGTGCCAAAATTTGAAGCCAAAAGTTAAATCAAAAGTAACTCCATCATTTAGATGACTCGTGGAAAATCATTTTGTTCATCATCATTATCACCATTATTTAACGTGTTTTCCATGCTTCATGGTTTGACAATCTGGCAAACTGCAGGCTGCATTGAGCTCCAGTGTCAGCTTTAGCAGGATTTCTTCATCTGGATGCCCTTCTTAACATCAACTACTTTACAGTGTTGACTACTGTTTTATTTATTAAAAGGATCAGTAATAATTTCTTGGAAAGTTTTTTTTCATTTTCAACTTTACTTAATGTATTCAGTGTTCTTTTTTCACATGAAAATGAAATATTTATTTCACTTTTGTTTCTAGGACCTACCACTTCAGTGAAGAGGAAGAAGATATTAAAAGAGTGGTCCGCAGTGCAAAGGATAAGAGGTGAGTTTTATTTATAATTATCCAATTATTAAGGTTGTTATGTTGTTTGCTTAGATTTTACTCTTGAGACACATTTTTACTTGCAACTTTTTGGTGGTTTCATTAGTTTAAATCTAAATTTCTTGCTGAGATTGATTACCTTTAATTACAGTTTGTATTGAAACCCTTAATTTGTTTATAAAATTTCACTATTTGTAATTGTTTATTAGACGTAGCTGCACTGTAAATAGATTCTTTTATTTCCAATCATTTTTTAAACATAAAATCATTTTTAGTTTAGATTTTATGATCAAGTTTTAAAGTAGCTTCAGTTCAAGTTTTTATTAAATTTAAGACTTTGTGAAGAGAATAAAATGAGTTATTGTGTCTGGAAAAATTGTTTCTTTGACACTGAAATTATAAGTATTTGATATATTTTGTTTTTTCTTTTAATTATTGGGCTTACAATAATAATAGTCAGAAAAGCTTTTAATGAATTGAAACAAGTTTATTCTACTTTATAAATAAATGTAGACAGAAAGTAAATTAATGGATAAAAATTCTTAAAATTGACTGTTGTATGAAATCTTAGGAAAGGAGTTGCTGAGATTTTGTAAATCTAGTCAGTATTATTCATGATGATTATTAAGTATATAAATACTTCACTGGTCCTTGGTTTTACTGATTCCGACGAAATGAAAGCCCCCGAATCAACCTAATGTGATTTGAACTTGGAGTGATTCATTGTTTTATTCATGTTTTTTGTTCTTTTGTTTTACTAGGTTTGAAGAGATGCAAAATGTTATTCGTCAATTAAGAAATCATAAAAAAATCAAAGATATGTCTAATGTATTGACGGGTATGTATTATTTTTTAATAATAATAATAATCCTTTCTACTATGGGCACAAGGTTTGAAATTTTGAGGTTGAGGGGGATAGTTGATCACATTGACCCCATTGTTTGACTGGTACTTAAGACCCTGAAAGAATGAAAAGCAAAGTTGACCCCAGTGGCATTTGAACTCAGGATGCAGAGATAGACGAAATGCTGCTAAGCATCTTGCCTGGCATGCAAATGATTCTGCCAGCTCACCACTCTATATAATAATGATAATGAGCTTATTGTATAGAGTGCTCAGATGCACTACAACTCATCTGAAAAATAAGCTGAAAGTGCATGAACAGCTCATAGAATAATAATGCACAGGAAGTGAACAGTGAATGAATCGTTTAAAAGAGAAATGAGATGGGGGACATCAGGTGTACTGTTGGTGAATTTCAGGAAGCATGGAAGTTCTGAAGGAAGTAGTGTCCTGATAGCTATATTCCTTTTTTAGCTATTGTTCTAATGGTTAGAGAATTTCATGTCGTTACTAGATTTTAACTTTGTAGTTTTAAAAGTATAATTTTTAGAATGAGAAGACATTTGCTTATTGATGTATGTTATTTTCATTTACTTCAAATTAACTGAAATTCTAATTGGTTTTTCAGAAATCTTGTTAGATCATTGATCACTTATATGTAATATGTAAATCAATATGCTTATTTAGAAGATTATTCTGAATTATAGTAACTTCTTAGTATTTTTGTAACTTATTGCGCCTCAGTTTTAATATTGTTTCAATTTTTATGACTGCCACTTCCATGTCTTCCTTCTCCAAATTGTCTCTAGCTAAATTGTCATTTAGCTTTTACTCTGCAGTCATTAACCCTTTTGTTATTGTATATATTTTGAGATGCTCTGTGTTTCTTTCAATTACTTTAAATATAACAAAGAATTTAGTAAAATAACTTACTTATCATTCAGCTAGTGTTAGGAACATAAATTGTGACTAATGTTTGGTGGAAGATTATAATTCAAAACTTATGAAAACAAGACATTTGTACTCAGAACCAGAGCCAGTTTCAGCTGGGTTGGTAACAAAAGGGTTAATCCCTCATTTTATGTTCTTTAAGTATACTATTCATTGGAGAAAAGACCTTAACATTCACAACTCTGTGTGTCTTGTTTGTTGGTGTACTTTGACATTTATCTTCTATTATTTGATAAAAAGAAATATTTTTAACACATTAAAATGTTTGTTATTTTTTTTCTTTTAGATTTTGAAGCTCTTACAAAAGCTTTTGAAAAAGCTAAAAAAATTGTTGACATTGAGGGAATGCCAAGATTTTACCTCCGATGCCTTGTAGAATTAGAGGATTTTGTTAATGAGGTATGTTCTTTTTTGCTTTGAATCTTTTTTATACAATGATCTGTTTTTAAAGCTGTGGTTCTGGACCATTTTTTTGCCTGTGAACCCCTTTCATTCCTATTTTTACTCTACTGGACCCTCATAACTATTCAATGTATATATATAAAAAAAAAATCCTACTGTATTTTTATGGGGAATTATATAAAATAAAATAAAATATTTCGTGTATGCTAGATGTAAAAGCAATTCATTGCACATAAATTTAAACAACAAAATCTTATATGAACCCCACCAAGGGCCATCTAGACCCTGGTTGAGAACCACTGCTCTAAAGGATATATTTTAAAATTTGTTTTTGACTGTTAGCTAGCTTTTATTCTGAAATCTTAGGAGAGTTTTACAAGTCATTATTTCAAACGTTACAGCAATCATTATAGACGTTTGAAGTTTAATAATTAGATGCTGAAATATGGCTTTTGGTAAATTTCAACAATTAGATATAGCAAAAAATTATCTTTTCTATTCTGCATTACTCATTTAAATGTGATGAATATGTAATTACAGGTTGTTTGAAGTAGATTGGGAATGGAAGTGTTAATGTGACTGAAACTCTGGGAGAAGGAAATTTTTGAGGTGTTTCTCTTTACCAGAATGTTTACATGTTACGAAAATTCCATCTATCCATCTTAAGCCACTATTTATGGGGGTAAAATCCTGGGGTACCTCACCACTATTGGGTCCCATGAGAAACAACTGTCATTGTACTTTCTGGCTGGATTCCCAAATGAAACCAACTGAGACTGGATATTATCCAACCATCTCTTCCGTGGTCTATTCCTAGTTGGCTTGGCTTGAAGAGAGTCCATTTTGCTATTCTTTTCTGTGTTGTTCTAATCACATGTCCATAGTGAAAATTGAACCAGAAAATCTTCAGTATGTAATTTTTGCTTTAAGCCTTTAGCATTTAAACTGGCTGTATCCAGCCCAAATATTCTACCTGTTTTATGTTCAAACTGGCCAGATCTGACCTCTCACACCCACCCTAAAATATCATTCTAAGAATACACAATTGATGCAGTAATTCATTTTGCACCATCAAAATCTCAAAGCTACAAGATAATAACACGATTAATTCAAAATAAAAGGAATAATTAAGCATTACGTTTGACAGAGTAATATGAATGCTAAAGGGTTAAATCAACTGTTTTAATTTTCTGCTTGAAACAATAAAATATGTTTTCGTTTCTTACAGTGTTGGGAAGACAAAGAGGGAAGAAAGCAGATGAGCAAAAACAATGCTCGAGGGTTGACCACTCTTCGTCAACGTCTTCGGCGTTACAAACGGGACTATGAAGAAGAGATCACAAAATACCGAGAGGTATGTTATCACAGTTTTGTTTTTTGATTATTTATTGGATTTGTATTTTTTTTTCAATCAGCCATTCAGAAAATTAGTTATTTTGACATGGCTTCTGATTGTACATCATACATTTGGGGGGAAAAAAAGTTTTCTTTTTGTCATTTAAAAGAAAAATTCTTTTATCTTTTCTAGAATCCAGATGAAGGAGATGAATATGATGAAGGTTCTGATGTTGGAGATGATGACGATGATGATGATGGTAAGCTTTTTCTTAATTAATTTGTATATGTATGAGATACAACTTTGTTTGGCATGATGATCATTGCTTTAACCATTTAGCATTCAGATTACTCTATCAAATGTAATGCTTCCTTATTCACATTGATGTGAATTAGTCATGCATTTCAATGATGTGTTTTTTTTATGAATAATAATGTAGAATAAGTGTGAGAGGCCAAATATGGTCAGTTTGAACATAAAACAGCTAGAACATTTTGGCCTGTTATGGCCAGTCTAAATGCTAAAGGGTTAAGGGAACTTTTGAATGCAGTCTAATGCATTATCTTGTAGCTTCAAAATTACAAAGATGTGATTATTTTTAATTTTTAGAATGACATTGTAGGGTAGGTGCAAGAGGCTGGATCTGGCCAATTTGAACATAAAACTGGAAGAATATTTAGGTCAGATATAACTGGTTTAAATGCTGAATGTGGGTTTTAACCCATGTGACACCAACCTGCCTGATACTGCACTTGGTTCCATGATACAAACTTCCTGTTTCAAAATGGTCTAAATTAAAACCTTACATCAAAATTCTGTGTTAATTTATGTTCCAAACTCCAGCTTAATGATCATAGATACTTTACTAAATTCTTCATTATTTTCAAAATTAATTGAAACAAATGATGTATATTTCTACAGAAATATGGTAACAGAAGGGTTAAACATTATGGAGAGTTTGCAATTGTTCAGT
>JAOPJW010007584.1:59068406-59079313 GCA_027122535.1 Octopus maya | reverse complement strand
CTGTTCAGGCTGTACTTTTCACATAGCCTCCAGTGGATGAACTTAGCCACATTATCGTGCCTCCATTTCTAGTGCTTTGGGGCCAGTTTGCTACACTCACTCACAATAAGTGAGACTGTTTCGTTTCTGCTGCCACACATCCTACAAAGGAACGATTCGCTACTCTTATCTATTTGGAACTTGGTGTAATCAGTTCTCAGAGCTTGTTCCTGGACGCTGCATATCAATGCCTCAGTGCATCCTTTCAGATCACTCTTTCTTATCCATCTCCAAGTGTTGATCTTTTCTTCTTCTTTTTCCAATCCTCTTTTCCACCATGCCTCCTCTTCCTCTTCCAACCCCTCTTCTTCCTCGTCCTCTTCCTTTTCTTCCCTTCTTTCGTTTTCTCTTTTGCTTCTCCTTGTCCACCACACTACCTTCTCCTCCGCATTGGGGTAAGATGAAGTCACCTAAACGGGATCATAGCAACCCGTAAACCTATCCCCCTACTGGCCCCAGACGCCAGAGAAGTGCTCCTATGTCCAGTAAGCAGATCAACTGTGAATCCCACATACATCTATCGCAGTTTTTATTTATAGGCTAAGTAGAAATTCTATATGTATCTTAAATTTGATCTCTCTACAGGCTACGTTTTACGGCTTCAGTTACTGAGTTATAGGCGTGAATTAATGAAGTTGGGTGGTTAAACGAATCTGTTCATGACTTATTAATTAAGACGACTGTAATAGAACAACATTATTGAGCAACTTTAAGCTAACACATCACTGGAAAGATCTTGTTTATAACGACTTCACGCGAAACTTGATTTCGAAAAAGACTTACATGGGTATTAAAGAATTATTTATAGCAATTATTTGTTATAAATTACTCACATAATGGCATTTTGCTGCCGTTATTTATCATAATATATGTTTTAGAAATATATCATTGTCAACTGAAATAACGTTAAAAAATTTCGGATATTAATGACGAAAACATGAAACTCTAGAAACAAAAATTACTTTGTGTATTAATTACTAGTTCTTACAAAATTCATTGCGTATATTTTAAAATCAATAATAAGAACCTGGCACTGGGCGATGACAAATACGAACTAACAGGGAAACACGCACATAATAGACGCGTACATGCTCAATCTCTCATCAGTTATCGATCAAATATCACTGGTATTTCGATACCTAACATTCTTCAAGTTGACAGTGTCAGCAACATAAGATGCTGGAGTGGAAACAGACGAACATGAAAGACAAATACAAACAGAAAAAAAAATGACACTAGTACAATATGAAAAAAAGATTTGGTCTCTAGATTCGGTAAGTAAAGACGATTTATGTGTAGAATGGGAAAAATCATATATATCGAAGAAATGAATAAGCAAGGACAGTGACAGAAAAAATACGTAAACTGTTATGTCCTTACGCCTCCAATGTCGTAGAACGGTTGATATTGTCGACGATAGCTAAAGAATACACTGTAACGGTGTTATAACAATACAAATTAGAAACAGCGGCAGTACACAAACACGTAACGAACCAACAATATTTTATGAACAAACAATCAATATTTCAAACACACTAATTCGGACTCTAAACTGTACCTGGACTTCGAAGACCGAACTGCGAACTACGTCAGACCGCTGCTATTTATAAGTATTTGTCCTGTCTATTCTCGTCAAAGGGTGTCGTACTCTCGCCACAACATCTCCCCTTTTGAGATTTCAAATTCTGAAAGAATAATGAAATTTTTATTTATTATCATTATTTTTTAGTATCTTTTTCGCTTGGGTCTTATTTCAAGGTGTTCGGTCTGCTTCCATTTTTATCAATTATTTGCCCTCAATTATTTGAGGCAAAAAGAATTCGCATTTTTCTTCACTCAAAGTGAACTCGTACTCTTTAATTTTCTTGAACACTGCTATTATATGCCCATAATGCTGTTCACGGGAATTACTCTTAATCGATATATCGTCCAAATAAGAGATTGTAAATTCACAATCAGACAACATAGCGTCCATGATTTGCTGAAATATTGCCGGTGCAACCTATAATCCAGAAGATATCCGGGTATATCTGTACAATCCTCTATGTGTATTTATTGTCAGATACTTTGAGCGTTTGTCAGATACCTTGAGCATAATCTGTAAATAAGCGTCAGACAGATCCAATTTAGAGAACATTTTTCAACCATTTACTTTTGCGCTGGAGTCAGGAGTGGATGGTAGCATGTTTTTAAGCAGTCGTTCAATCCTGTAGAGAAATCGGCACACAGCTTAATCTTATTATTTTTCTTTTTAATGCACACCGTCGGCACCGTCCACTTAGAGCAATCCACCTCTTTGATGATTCCACTCTTTCCAGTCTGTCCAACTCTTCATTTATGATTTCAGTTGCCGCGAACGGTACTTTTCTGTTAGATTTAAATACAGGCACAGCTTTTTCACTAACTTAAAAGCAGGCTTCAGTTTTTTTACATAGACCTAAGTCCTCAAATAATACTTGAAGAAACATCTTTTTCAGTTTTCTCTTTCTCTTCAATTCATCAGACGATTTATTTTTAACGGGACAACCGTTTATGTTTTTGCAGCAAAGACTTATGGGGAGGTGACATAAGTCAAATAACTCCAACCAAACTGTACCGAACAAATTAATTGTATTCTCCACAATAAATATTTTTATTCCGCATGTTCCTCCTCAAAATGTGACGTCTGTACACATTTCGCCCATGAAATGTAATTTATCGCACGTCACGCCATGCGCAATTTTCGCTGTTTTACGTAACCTCGGTTTACCGATTTTTCTCCATGTATCCGCATTTATGATTGAAATATCATTACCCGTATCCAACTGTAGTTTAATATTCAGATCATTTATATTTTCGTGTGCGAATTTTCTTGTTTTTGTGTCGTATTCACTTTCTGCTGAAAACATCTTAGAACTTGTTGCGTTCGACCCTTGTAATCTTGTTCTGCCAACTACAGCATTTTTGGTTTTTAAACGGGCACTCTTTCCTGAAGTGTAGGCCTCCACATCCGTAACATGGCACTCTTTCTTAGTTGTACTTTCCAGGTCGCCACATCTGTTTTTTTGCAGAATCTTTCTCTTGAATTTTTTTTTACGTCATGCTTCAAATTGCTTGACATTCTTCTGTAATGATGTAGGGTTAAGTCTTGGTTCGCTTACTCCATTTTTTAGAGAATCCTTGTCCGAATTTCTCTATCTTCGGTTGCTGTAAGGCCTTGTACGAAGATAAGGGATTTAAACATATCCTGAGTGAGTTCCTGAAGTTTAAAGTTTTCACACATACAGTTGACTACTCCGGCATATGTAATAAAGTCGCCATCGTCATTAACACTCCATTCGAGTGCTAAATTTTTGTCACAAAAAATCGTTGACAGTAATTCAATAGTTGCTTGGAAACCAATTTCACTCGACTTGGGCAATATAAAGTTACTAAAGCGTTCATGCTCGGCTGGAGTTACCTTGCGTAGTCATAATCTCACTTTCTCCTCCTCCGACCATGATTTGCAATCTTTGTTAAAAATGTCCTCGCACCTTCTATAGTACGCAGGAAAAGTAATACCCTCCTCCAGATAATAAGTGAATACAGAAATTGAGTTCGCTACGCTGTCTGGCATAAATGAACTTATCGAATTTTCAGACTTCCTTGACTGTAACTCAGTTAACTGTTGTTGTTGTAATATTTGCTTCTGCAACTCTTGAAGTTGTTCCTGTTGCTTCTCTTGAACCTGTATTACTGCAGCTAATAGGTTCTCCATAATTTAACAATTTGTATGACGCACAAATTGTCAAATAACCTACGTGAGCTTAGAAAAAACCTCGTTGTCAGATGTTATATCCTTATGCCTCCAATACCGTAGTAGGGTTGATATTGTCGATGATATATAAAGAATACACTGTAACAGTATTATAACAATACAAAGTAGAAACAGCGGCAGCAACAAACACGAAACGAGCCAACAATCGTTTACGAACCAACAGTCAATATTTCCAACACGTTAACTCGAACTGTAAACCGCACCTGGACATCGAAGACCAAACTACGAACTGCCAAATACGTCAGGCTGCTACTACTTATAAGTATTTGTCCCGTCTATTCTGGTCAGAGGGTGTCGTACTCTCGCCACAACATAAACAAAGAATGTCTTGTGATTATGGGACAAAAATATGACGTGTTTGTGCGAAGTAACGCTAATAGAAAGGAAGATGGTCCTTCCGAACTTAGAAAAATAAAATGAGTTCATGGATAAGGTATTGGGCAAGTAGTTCATTTCATATACAGGGTGTCTCAGTGATAGAAAACACTTTAAACTCAACCCTAGAAACTAGGACTAGAACAATGGATGGGCTGGCATCTACGATCTCGTAAATTGCAAATAAAATGTGCTCCGCCATTATAAGACACTATGTATGTTCCAGTTGTTTCTCAGTCTCATTACTCTTCGAAATAGATAACAGATTTTCTGGGATTGTTACTTGCCTGTCGTGTTTGTAATATATTCAGCTAACAGATTCACTAATCATCCAATTAATGCTAGTGTCATAAGTTAAATACCGATTATACGAGCCTTTGTGACTTGTGGAGACATTTTCTGGCAAATGACTTGCATACGACAAGTGATGTTTCATTACTTGTCATCTTTGTCTCTTGGGTGCTTGGAAAAAGTATGGCTACTTTCTCTTCCCTTAAATTCGTTCGAGCTAGTTATTTACTGATAGAAAATGTTAAGTGTTGAAGCATAATTAACTGATTGATTTATCAGTATATTAATATTATATGAATATAGACTGACTGAATATTTGATTTATGAACATTAGTTATCAATGATACTTTTTGAGCTTTTGCCCATACAGCTGTGTTGAAGCTTCGAAAGGTTTTGTTGAAACTGAAGGGCGAAACGATTGTCAGATTTTTGTTCAATGATAGTACATTTAAGGAACTTATAGTATTTGGGTGGATACATTAATAAGAGGGTCGGCCATTTTCGTATAAACAAATAAAGAAAAACATTGAAGATAATCTAATCAGCAGTTAGTCCGTGCAAATGTTGAGTCATTATTGCTTGGCAGAGATCAGCACACATCAACAAATACCTTGTGTGCTAAATTTACTAGCAAAAGCCACAAACTCTTGTTTGATTTACTAGACCTGGTTAGCTTTGTCTGAGGAGATACAATGATGCCGAAACAATGGGTGTCCCAACGTCCTTCTTTACTCTAATGAATCGAATGTGCTGGAAACACACATTCGTCTGAAAGGAGAGGTTGATGAAATACAACAGTCGCTGTTGTATTTAGTATATTCACATTCGAATTTGCCAGAACGTATTAAGAATGAATATATATGCCATCGTAAAACAATTTTTTTAACTCTGAAAAGTAATCTGAATATTTCTGATTGTAGATTTCAACAGGACAAAAGAAAGCTATATGTTAAAGAGGAAGAAGTTTAGAAAGTGCAAAAGTTTCTAGATTTATTATATTCCGTACCAGAGTAAAGAAAATTAACATTATTAGGAGAAACACCAACCTCTGAGCAATTTGTCTGGTTTACGCTTGAAATAAATTAAGAGAAGAGACAGTCCATACTTGCCATAGTTTTTACTTAAGCGTCACAGTGTCTCTCACAGTTTCTATGAGTTGAGAACGGTTTAAAAATGTTAGTTTCTTCACAGAGATTCACTGGTTGTTGTAGAAGCATACTTCTATGTTGAAGATCTGCACGAGGTTTACCCGAGTTAGTTGTTTTGCAGTGGCCAAAGGAAAGCGACGGGAGTGTGTGTGTATGTGCATTTGTGTGTGTGTGTGAGTGAGTGAGATAGAGAGAGAGGGAAGGAGAGAGGGAGAAAGATATAGAGAGATAGATAGAGATAGATAGATAGATAGAGAGAGAGAGAGAGAGAGAGAGAGAGAGAGAGATAGAGAGAGAGAGAGAGAGAGAGAGAGAGAGAGAGAGAGAGAGAGAGAGAGAGAGAGAAATGGTACTTCAGAAAGTTGTCGAGTGTAGAGAGTGTCCTTCTACAGGTAACTCATATTTTACCTGTGCTAAAGTGGGTTAAGTTAAGATTAGGTCTATAACGAACGTATGTAAATGTATTTACTGGAACTGAAATGCGTTGTTTGTGAACTTGACAGAACATAAATTCTGAGTGCAAATTCGGAGAATAATTGAAAGAAGCACGCAGAAGCATTCAGATCGAAGTTTCAATTCCTGGTTGAGAATCCAGTGGATTTTCGCCACACCTATATTGTTATTCTTAAGTTACGATCGTTATTTAAAGAAAAGTCTGTGAATCGTTTTTCTCTCGAGTTTTAGAATTCATAAGGGCCGGTTGTCCGGTTTCCAAGGTTTATACATGACCGAGATTACAACTGCCGTACAAAACAGGACGCTGGCCCGTTGCAAAATTACTTATTTGTAGCAGTTTCAAAAGAGGGGCCAGCCGATTAGATCGACCTCAGTATGCAACTGGTACTTAATTTATCGACCCTCGAAAGGATGAAAGGCAAAGCTGACCTCGGCGGTATTTGAAACCATAACGTAAAGAGCTGGAAGAAATGACGCCAAACATTTCGTCCGACCAGCCACCGATTCTACCAGCTCGCCACCTAAGAATGTCAACACTTCAAAGAAATCCGTGCTGCAATTTTATGTTGTTTGACCATCTTTAGATATTACTTTAAAATTCCGTACTGCTGAAGATTAAAGTAAATTACGTGTAATTATTGCAATGTTATTCATATCTGTGCTAATCAGACACATACTTGTTTACCTTCGTTATCATTATGGAACCGATACGAAGTTCTATTGTCAGAGAAACGTAAAACTTGTAATTAATTAAGGTATTTAATTTCCATTTAGAAAACTTGATAATTTTCCAAAATATATAATTATACATAATCGCATCAAGAAACTAGGGATTTTTTTTTTTTTTTTTTTACAGAAATAACAATTTCCATACGTTAAACAAAGCTGAATACTAGTTTAAATATAAACTATAGATAGTAATTTCGGTCTGATACTGTGGAGATCAGCTATCAACAAGTCTAGTGTTTACAACATTATGACGTAACATCGTTAAACTACCTATTAATAACATGCCAGCGGATCGAGCCGACGAGGAAGCTTCTACGTGGTCACTAGTTTCGCTAGAAATAACAGCAAGTTTTCCTAAACCACATTCCATTTTAATTACACAATCGTTTTCAGGATGCAAGGACACATTTAAAGCTGGATATGTAAAAATACGGAATAGTCACGATATGAATATCTCTGATCTTAGAGCTGCACAAACAGAGCTGGCCCTGGGTTATAAATACCTGATATAGATGAAATATATCGTCGCAGCCAGATGTATCAACCTGAAGTATAGGAATAAACTCTAATTAGGGCATCTTCTAGATTTGTGATACGTAACTTAGTTCTGACTGTCCATCAAGTCCTTTCCGAAGTTTTAGAGGGCGACAGAGAATGCTATATTCTTCTGCATTGCATAATTCAATAAATAGTAAATCTATATTTGAAAGTTCATGAAGTTTTTGTAGGCCACCTTCTGAAAAAAGGTTGTGCTGTACGGTTCTAGATCAAATATTGTGTTACTTTATGGTGACAAAAAGCAAAGAGAGAAAATACTAATTTCAGAAAGTTATGGAACTTATAAAATGTTATAAATTATTGTAATGACAACTTGGTAAAAACACCCAGGGCTTTGTTTTTCAGTGAACTTGTTTAAAATATCAACTAATCACTTTACATAATTGTTGCTATATAAACCAATTTATCTTCAGTGTTTTATGATATTCGCTGAGCTACGAGAGAGATACATATGTATATAAGCGATGTTTTTGCTCACAAAATGTATAGTTATATAAACGTGATGTATTTGATATGAGAACGATAACTGGTTTCCCGTGAAGAAGCACTTTTCTCCAGCATTTATATCTCAGCATAAAAAAAATCTGGTTAAAATAGTAACAAATTATTGATGGCATAGTCCCAGTATTGCCACGCCAACTTCGCTATAACCAGTAAAAGTGCATAAGAGTAAAGAATATAAAAGTAGTTATGGTTTGTTTTATAACAATTTCTTTGTTTTGTTTCACATTCAGGCTTTCTACTTTATTGCAGTAACTTTATTGCAATAATTTGATAGTTACGGTCGAAGATATTTTCAAAATATAACATGAAACTGCAACATTGCTATCAAAATTGCTGACTGTAACAATTACCAATGAAAAAAATAATGTGTAATATCTATTAAAGTGGTGACAACATTATCGACCGGTTGGTTACGTTAACGGATTCTTTATTTTTATGTAAATTGTTCAAATACCATCCAAAACAAATAGATAAATAAAATAAACGAAGAAAAAATATACAAAAGAAATCATTTAAAATGTTCTATATGTTATTAATATGAATGTGATATATAAAGATAATGATTGTAAATGCATTAAAAAAATTATCTTGGAGAATGCACGGCTTTATGGCTTTCGGTGCAGTCATCAGTAACTGTGGGAGTATGTTATATAAACAAAGGACATAATTGGATTTTGCTGTTGGAGAAATTATGTCATATAACTCGAGAGGAATGTATTTGCTTAAGTTTTTTTTTTTTTTTTGAGAGAATACATTGCTGTAAGATAATACTGAAATACTCAGTTTTGTTTCCATCAAAAGAATGCAGCAGGCGAAAGAAAATTTATTTTACATTATTACATGAGAATAATTTTTTTCATTATTACGTTATGTTTTGTGTATTATAATTTAATTATAAATATTATATGCATTACGCTAATCATTTTCGTTACATTAATTTGCTTGTGATAATTATAATTTTTGTGTTAGAAACAAGTTGTTGATTGAATTTTTTCCACTAGAGTTTTCGTGCACAAACATACTTGGAAGTTAGACAGTTACAACTTTTTGTCAATACCAAAGTATATTTCGAACTTGGTTTTAATTTATATTCACGTATTCTCGAGATTTTTTGTTTAAAAGCTGTGTTCATGAAATTCACTTCATACGCCATGATGTTGCTTGTAGACGCCGAAATTGATGTCTTGCGAAAGGGCGTAAGATCTCCGGGAATTCGTAATTATCTGACAACCAAGGGAAATTTCACATTTTACAAACTAAAGAAAAAAAAAAAAATTTATTAACATCAACTGAATATTTAGCACGTCAAAGTTTCGCGAATATCCAGATATTGAAGAATTTCAATGAAAGAAAAGCAAGTGGATTTCGAAGGAAAATGTAGGTTTGTAATAGTGACACAAACTTGCGTGTCACTAACAAATTCAATGAAAAATGTGATGAGTGTATTTGTTAACATTTGTTATTCAATCAAACAGGTAACTCATGCTTACTTACAATCTTAGATTGTAGATGTCTGGCGTTTTCACCTGTAAACTCTAGGATATCGGTCAGAGATCTTTCCTGGGTTTCTAAAACAGGCACAAGGTCACACAATTTCAAGAAAATGCACTTTATTATCTTGTTTGATTTGCAAGATTCTTGGTGTGAATTCGTATGTTGAAACAAATCTTGTTGTGTTTTGGGAGGGTCATTACGCCAAAAATAATAACACCCGCACTGGTTCAGTATTACTCTTTTATTGTTAATCTTCAGATCTTGAAGAGAGGAAACATGCCATTAATGACGAAAGGATTTTGACAAACAAACCTATTGATTGTTTAAGCAACACATTAAATAAACGATCGATTAGCTACTTGGTTAGATATTTAACCAATTACAATAAAAAAAGTGATTTTGAACCAGTGCGTGTGTTATTATTATCGGCGTAATAACCTTCCCAGGTCACGACAGCATTCTTTATTATCGCAATCCCATTAGAGTAGATTGGAGTATATATTACCAGTCCCTGAAAGCTCCTAGAGGGATTTGAACTCAAAACGTGAAGTGAAATAACTATACCCTACAAGGCATCTAATCTATCGCTTTATGATTCTGCTATCCGCTTCCTTTTAGAGATTTATATTTGTGAGAAACCACACTGATAAGAGATTAAATTAACGTACAGCAAAATTAGAGTCAAATTCAACCGCAGGAGATCTGCCCTTACATTTACGTATTAATAATTGTCGTTGATTCATGCGCTCATAACATATGAGAAAGTAAGATTTGATATCATAAATATTTCAATGAATCATAAATAACTTAATGAATAATAAATATTTTAATGAATTCTTTAATATACTTTTATTTTTTAAAAATCTTGTTTAGCTATTTTTGGATTTTAATAACAATGGTTAACAATGTTTAAGAAAGACGCTATAATTTACGTTTTATTATGAAATCGATTGAAACGTTGTAGTTAATTGAATAATAATTCTAATCAGTAACTTACTCTGTTGGAGAAACATTATCCAGATTATCTGATGTATTAACAGCAGGGCTTCTCATTGAATTACTAATGATTTCATGGCGAGCGCCGTAGAGCAAACAGTAAACAAGCGGCACTTCACACCTGAAGCAACTTAAGGTGAAGGAGGAGAGGGAGAAAATGGTAGAGTAGTTATGACTAATATAAATGAGAAATTCTATTTATTTAAATTTCAAGGTAATACACATTGTGTGTATGAATGTATGTACGCATGTATGTATGGACACACACACACACACACACACACACACATGCACACACACACACACACACACATATATATATATACCCTTTTACTTGTTTCAGTCATTTGACCGCGCCCATGCTGGAGCACCGCCTTTAGCCGAGCAAATCGACCTCAGGACTTATTTTTTGTAAGCCTAGTACTTATTCTATCGGTCTCTTTTGCCGAACCGCTAGGTTACGAGGACGTAAACACACCAGCATTGGTTGTCAAGCGATGTTGGGGGGACAAACACAGACA
>JAOPJW010007584.1:58699460-58713904 GCA_027122535.1 Octopus maya | reverse complement strand
CACCTTCTCTCTGTCTCTCTCTCTCTCTCTCTCTCTTTCTCTCTCTCTCTCTCTCTCTCTCTCTCTCTCTTATGGTGTAGATGGATTGTACCCCACTCACTAAGCAAGCTAAATAGAGCTCAATGCCTGCACCACCTATACTTTATTAGTGTGTGTACCATTGGGATTAAATAATGGTTTTCATAGTCCCTTTTTTTCTTTAGCTACTTCTGTGTCCTTTTGGTCCAGGAGCTTCTAAAAATAATAATAATATTGATAATAACGATGATGATGATGATAATATTAACAGTTTCTAATTTTTACCTAAGGCCAGCAATTTTGAAGGAGATAGAGTTGATTAGATTAACCGCGGTCCTCAATTTGTCCTTAAAGGTAAAGTCACCCTTGACAGCATTTGAACTCGAAATGTAGAGCCAGAAAAAATGCTGCTAAACATTTTGTCCATTGTGGTAACGATTCTACCAGCCTGCCACTTTAATAATAATAATAATAATAATAATAATAGTCCTTTCTGTTATAGGCACGAGGTCTGAAACTTGGTGGGAGGGGACTAGTTGATTATATTGACCCCAGTACTAGACTGGTACTTAATTTCTTGACCCTGAAAGGATGAAAGGCAAAGTCAACCTCAGCGGGATTTGAACTCGGAATATAGTGATGATGGGTGAAATACTGCTAAGCATTTCGTCCAGCATACTGTTGATTCTGCTAGCTTACTGCCTCAATAATAATAGTAATGATGATAATAATAATAACAGTGATGATGATGATAACCTAAATAATGATCTGATTATACTGAAGGAGAAAATATCTGTATGCTACCCTCCATTTAACACCAAATGTGACCTTTGTTGAAAGGCCATCATTGCAAAAGAAAGACAAAAAAAATATATAAAAATTACTTGAGTACATAACAGTTTGTCCGAATCTATTTTTCACATCATTTGTAAGAGCTGATGAAAAACAGGATTGTTGTTAGCATTCTTCAGCATTCTTATCTGTTTATGCTGAGCCTAAAGGCAAGAGGTGAAAAGGAAGAATAAAAAAAATAAGTAAAAACTAAACCTTTAAGCTTTCTTTTCTTTCTGTGTATAGTTAGTCCTCTACTGAAATGCTTTTGAAACAAATATTACTCTGTTAAAAATTTGTATTTGGAGTCCAAAAAATAACTGTAGAAATATCAAGAATTATTACTTCAAATTGAAATTTAAGAATGCGCACACACACACACACACACACACACACGTTTCCATTTCAATTCCTTTATTTTTTTTCTCTTTCCTGTTTTCTTAGATATAAAATATATGTTGCTTTCAATTTATATAATATTCTCCTGCTTTCTTCCACTCCTACTTGAAAAGTATAAAATCTCAAGTTCTTGAATTTATCAGTATTATTAGCTTTAACTCAAAATATATGAATTAGAAAATTATTTAAACTATGGCTTCTTGGTTACGTTTTTATAGATAGACTTAATAAATACGTCAAGTTTAAAGTTGTGTGTTAGCTTAAATTGTTTCTGTGCAATCTTGAACTTAACTGTGGAATGAAAGAGTTTTGTTTGCTTTTAATATCACTTTTAGTTTTATATGAATGGAATACATTTCCAAACATTTGCATGCATGCACTAACACACACACACACACACACACACACACACACACACACACATACAGCTATTAAGGCAGCCACTCTTGAATTTCCGATACATTAACATCTTCAAAGCTAAATTGTAAATTTGTTATAAGATGCTTTAAAAACCTAATTAGATGGATAGAAGTTTCTCTGTTACATCTATACTTTGATATTTGTGATCTAATGAAGGTTAGATGTAGTTAAAGTAGATGCATGGTTGCGTGTTTAAGATGACCACTTCCCAGTCGAGTGGTTTTAGGTTCAATCCCACTGCTTGGTACATTGGACAATTTAATTGCTGGCAGGAACACCATATTTCATTTTGTAACCATTATATCCTACTAAGTATATTAAAGCTATATAAGTCTATATTGTGTCCTACTCTCTGTGTTAGTAGTGTGATTTAGAGCGAGCACTGAAAGTCCTGGCATTTCGTTGCATTCTTTACAATGATGTATTTGTATACAAAACATCATAATTTTCAATGTTGGCTCTAAATTATACAGAAAAATATGTAGAGGTAACTTAAAAGTGATTGGTTGAATGTCTTCTATTATAAGCCTTAAGCTGACGAAGGCTTTTGGGGTGTATTTGGGAGATGGAAACTGAAAGAAGCCTGTTGTATACCTATTATGTATGTATGTATGTGTTATTCTTCTGTCAGTAAAATGTATGTATTATTCTTCTGTCATGTAAAAGGCACCCAGTACACTATGTAAAATTGTTGGCATTAGGAAGGACATCCAGCCATAGAAATTATGTCAAAACAAACAATGAAGCCTGGTGTGGCTCCTGGTTTTCCCAGCTCCTGTCAAACTGTTCAACCCATGCCAACATGGAAAACAGACATTAGATGATGATTATTGTGTTTCTTTGAAAATAAGCCAGAATCCATCTTCAGCTTTGATGACAATGCTATGGATTTATGGTTTGTAAGACAGAAACTGCGAGAAAGATGTGTTTAGTGATTGGTTATTTCTTTGGTGGCTTACAGCAGCGCAAGTTTACATTATCTTGTGAGTATAAACAAACAACTCAGCAATTTCACGACTTCACATCCATTTTTTAATTGTTAGTCTATAAAATAAATGAGCAGAGATTGTTTGGTGCTTTCCTCAAGATACAACACCATTGACAGGATGTAAAATTATGAGTCATAAATCAAATGTTTATAAACATTATTCACTTGTTTGAGGGTAATGGATTGGCAGAATTGTTAGAGAAACGGAAAAAAAAACCTGTGGCATTTCTTCCGGTTCATTATGTACTAAATTCAAATCTGATTGGGGTTAACTTCACTTTTTCAGGATCAATAAACTAATGTACCAGTTAAATACTAGAGTAGATTTAATTAACTAACTCCCTCCCTTCAAAGTTGGGCCTTGTTCCTATAACAAACAATTATACACATTTTCAAGTAAATGCATAAGTGTAATTCAACAGTTATTAATTAACAGTTAATCTTAATCCATTCCATTTTTATAGTGAATATGTTTTCCAAAGAATTCCATATTGTTTTTAGCTAAAGACTGTAGGGGAGTACATTCAGAGGGATTTGATATGTCAGACTTAACAAGAATATATTAAAAATTTGCTAAAATTAATTTAACAACTGTTTAAGATCTTAATTAGGTACCACCCAATTCCTTTAGCTAGTGAAGTTACTGTGTAACTTGATCTATGAATTTTAACTAACTGTGAATGACCTTCAACTCAGAAGATGCTTTTATATTTCACTGAAAGTATTAAACTAAATTGTAAAGTATCTTCTTTTGATAAATGTTTATGTATTTATATAAAGGTTGTGTAAGTGTGGCCATGTGGTTTGTATCCCAACCATGTGGTTACAGCTTTAGTCCCACTGTGTGGCACCTTGAGCAAGTGTATTCTTGACAAGCCAAAGTCTTGTGAGTGAATTTGATGGATGGAAACTAAAGGAAGCCTGTCGTGTGTGTGTTTGTTTACATTTGAACTCTTTTGAAAGATGTTTGTTGTAAGCACTGGTGGTGTTGTCACTTCTGTCAATAAATCATTTGTTTGCTTTGTGCCTTCAAATTTGTGTGAAGTAAGAAATCTCTTACTTGAAAAACACTTAAGGGTTAGTGACAGGAAGAGCAATATTTTCACAGAAGTTTAGAAATGGACACTGTTTGCATGATGGTAATGTTTGTTTACAACTATTGCCTGATATCAAAACAAGGGAATCAGAGCAGGGACACACACTCACACACAAAGCCACACATATGATAGATTCCTTCAATTTCCATCAACCAAATATACTCAGAAGGCTTTGGTCTACCTGGCGCTGTAGTAGTTGGCATTTGCCAAAGGTGCCACAAAATAGGACTGAACCCAAAACCACATGGTTGGAAAGAAACTTCTTAACCACACAATAATGCCAGTGCCTCTGTCATGGTTCAGGCTGCTAATCGGTTTGGTCTTATTTTAAATTCTGCAAATCAAATTATTTTCACAACTGATACTAAACAATATGTCATGTTTTTGATAATTACATAAGTCTGCAACTGCACATTCGAAGTGCCAAGCATCTGTTGTATATCATGGCATAACAAGAAACAATCTTTTGACATTGAGATAGTAGTCACCTTAAGTAGTCCTGATCTTGTGCATGTATGCACATTGCAAGCAACACACCATAATGCTAGCATAACAATGATGTCATAGACCAGGTAGATAGTTGCAGTGTGCAGATGTTGACTGGATATATTTACATACCGTTAATAGAATACTATAACCATAACACTACTCCAACCACAAAAGGTAAATTGTCGTAGTCATATCATTGTGGGTTCCAAATTTCCTTTATAATTCTACATCCCCTATATGATAGTGTTGGACTACTCACTAAATTGCTGTAAGGTTCCCCATGACTTAGTAGTGTCAGTAGTACAGGAGGTGTTGGAGTTTGTGTAGTAGTTGAAGAAATTTATGATGTTGACTTGTTAGAAATATTATTACAGGCAGTCACATGATTGTGCGGAATCTTTCTTCAGATAGGGCAGCTGGTGGGGATGATGATTAGCAGATGTGTTCATGAGAAGATTTTTATTTCAATTTGAAGCTAATTGAACTTTTTCATACTTAGGTTTAATCTAGGCTATGCTTCTTCCAGCATGAATCAAATTACATGCATCTGCAGTAAATTTCCTTTACATTGTTCCTCACTGCACCGTTGGTTAATCATTGTAAAACTGGTAGACTACTTACTAGTTTTGCCTGCCAAGTAATTTCTCTGCTGGAGATACTTTGAATGCACTAGATGATTGAGGGGAGGGAAAAAAAAACCCCTGTAACAAACTCATCAAATTTTCTGGTTGATCAACTATTAGGTTTTAATACAGACTTAATTACCCAGCACTTTCTGCTGCATCATTAGATTTTGAATCGTCAATAGGACTGTCAGTTTAATTGAAGGAATTGCGGATTCATTGTCTGATATCACTTTCATTAGAATGACAAATATAATGAAAATGCCAAATAGATTTTTTGCTCTGTTACTAAGCCCCTACAGCAACGGGCAAACTATGATCAACATGTTCTTAAAATTTTGTATGTCTCCCCAGTCCATAGCAATCTTCTCCAAGCAACTTATCAGTACAAGGAGTGCCTTTAAATCGGATATTAGTTCATGTCACAAAATTTGGCCATCAAACATAAGCCTTCGTTTCTGTCAGTGTGTGTAGCAGGGGAGGGGTAGTGGTTAATGCTCAAGTATCATGAATTATAGAAAGAACTTTTGTGCAATAAGGTTTGGAAATAAATAGCTTGTTTGTATAAGGTTACTCACTACAGCCCTTTAAGAAGCATGTTGTTCAAGTACTTTTATTCTAAAAGAGTTAAGGCCTATCTTTTCCTGTAATATGATTCTTTGAGTTACATGTTTAAAAATTTTTTTTATGCCCTCAAACTGTTTGCATTGAGTCAAAATTAATTTGTCAGAATGCAATGCACTTGTAAAAAAAACGCTATGATGCTCATCAGAGTTATATCTTAGTCTATTAAGAACATCAACATGAGTAGTTATAACAGGCAAGAATGATTTTGAAAACATTGTGATAAAATGAGGGCCCATTTGGCCAGTTGTTAAAACATCACTTGACAGCATCAAGATCTGAAAAATTGAATTGCAATTGTCTGTCATTAGTCTGAAAGAATTCCTTAAAAGAAAATATCTCAATCTGTCAACATATTATATCACTACATTGATTTCATATTCAGTATTGCAATATCTCTGAGTATTATCCAGCTTATGGCTAGTATATGCCAAAGGCTTTTCCACTTTGAGACATTGTCCTTGTTATTGCTAATTCAGATTTGTTTTACATTCTACTGAGAATGTTGCCAAAACAAGATAATATGAAAGAAGTTCTGTTGCCTTCTTAAATATCTTTAAGTAATAACATTACTTCCAGCTTCAGGAAGACATTCATCTATGTCATGAAAATTTTGTATAAGCAGCTGATGATAATTTGGCAGCATCAATATATTTTTTAATGTCTCCTTTTGATTTAGGAACAAAAACAAAAAAAAAAAAGAAAAAAACCCATTAGATTTTGTTTATTAAACTATGTGACGGTTTGATCTTAGCCTTTGAAATATTCATTCTTATGCAACTTATGGAAAATGCATGATTAATGCATTTATTTGGATTGATCAATACAAAGGTTCCTTTCAGTTTAGCAATAACTGCAATTTCTCGATTTTTCAATATGTTCTAGGTTGCTGCAATGATGAATGTGTTGTTATGATAGATAATTATGCTTTGAATTCCTTTACATAGACTTCATACAGCATTCGAAAATAGAGCTATATTTCTGAAACTCGTTTATTGACCAAGTAAACTCCATTGCTTGTATTTATTGTGTACAATCTCTTGAAGTTTTCATCCGAACCAATCCTTTTTGTTTGCATATCAGTGATTATTGTTTCAAGACAAGGAGTTCGATAAAATAAAAGTTCAAATTTAAAATTTAAATGTGCTTTGTAATTGGCACACATTCTCTGTTTACCACCTTCCTTATTCGCCCAAACAACTCTTGACGCAGCATTGAACCCTTCATATGGTCATGGAGTTCAAATCCTTCCGCACTCAACTTTGCTTTTCATTCCTTCAGGGTTGATAAAGTACCAGTCAAGTACTGCAGGAGTCGATGTAATTAGCTTGCTTCCTCCCCTCAAAATTGCTGGGCTTGAAGCATGCAATGGACTAGCTTCCCATTTGAAATGAATGCTGTGATTTCAGTCACATGTACACCATGGAAATTGGGCAACCAGTCTTACGAGTCCTGGGATTTGAGAAAAATAGTGTTATGATGTATCTTTCGGAATATTTGTACCGATTGGTATTAAGTTACGAGAGTTATTGACCAATTCTATCTCTTGAGTCAAGCAAAACTGTTGCAGTGCTAATGTCCTCTAGCTATGGATCATCATAGAAAGTTAGCTACTAATGATATCTATGCTAACTGTGAAGCCAAAATGACAAATCTTGCTGAATTAGCTTTCCATATGCATTTAAACTGAGTGTGTTTAATTTTCTTCCTGAATAAATTATCCTTTGTTGCACAAATGATATTCAGATTTACTTCTTCATCATCAAGCTGGTTCATTCATTCTCTTAATATTAATGTATGGAGAGATTTAGTAGAATACACTGGTTCTGACAAGCATAATTTGCTGAAATGCCCAGTTTACCACAGTTAAAGCATTTCTTCCTATATGCATGACAAAACATAAAGGGCTTTATCTTGCAAGGTCAAGATTGGCTTTACTTGGTTACTTGTTCCTTACATGAGTCTTTGCTAGTAACAAGTTACTTCTGTATTAGAACTTAGGTGTACTATTGATCTGAAAGCAAAACAATTTCTCTAACTGTATTATACCAAGACTACCTTATCTAGATCTGAGATGGATATAGTTCAGACAAATGCTTGGACAATGGGGATTCATTATTTTTGTTACAGTACAACTGGTCCCATTAGTAATAATCAATTTTATATGCTCTGTTTGTGGACCTTCTTGGTTACAAAGAGTTTACATAAAGAAACACATTTAGTCTGAAGATATTATTAACCTGCTCTTGTTTTTGTTTTAGGCCCCCAAATTTTAACCTGTCTGAAATTATGTATTCCTTTAGGTGAAATGTAGTTTTTCCGTAATAGACTATAAAATCTTCAAATGAACCTTCCTGAATTATTGCAGGATATAAGGCATCTTCTATTTTGATGATTGCATTGACACCACATAATGGCTTCTAATCTAGGTATACGGCCAGAAATTATAAGGAGAAGGAATTATAGTCAGTACCATTGACCCCAGTACTTAACTGAAACTTTGTTTTATGAACCCCTAAACATTGGAAGGCAAAGTTGACCTCAGTGTGACACCACATAATGCAAAAAATTTTAGCTTGACCAGTTTAGGATTAATATCACCTGTGAGCAATTTTGAATTAAACTGTTTCAGCCATGCCTCTGTTTCTCAGGCATTATCAAAGTTCGTGTGTTTATTTAGATTCCATTTTGTGTTTGTAGGCTGATCACTTGAGTAGTGAATCTTAGTTGCCACAAATAGTTGTGTTTATTGTAAATACAGAAGCCGACAACAGTCAGTTCAAAACTTCAAACGGCTGCTATAACTGAGTTTTGTAATTTTCCAACATTATTCAATGTCTTTCGTTTGACATTGAACTGGTAATTGCCTTGATGTAGTCCTGCCCATGTGCAAGCATGCAAAACACATGCAGCATCATAAAATATTAGCATAACAATGATATCATTATTGACTATGTAGGTAGACACATTGTGCAAATGTTGACTGGATACATTTACATATAATAGTATCTTATATGCAATAAATGTGTAGGACTGTTACATAGTTACAATTTTTCTTTATCAATTCATATCACTTGTAGGTTTTGAACAAATGACTTCTAAAATAAAAGGAGGTGTGTGTATGTATGTATGTCTATCTATCTCTCTCTCTATATATATATATATGCCAGCATAAAATGCGGACATTAAACGATGTGTGCGTGTGTGTGTGTGAAATAAAATTTTTTACAATAAATGAGGTTGAGATGAAAAGAAGAAAAAAAAAACAAGCAACAGAACAACATGGAATCTGTATCAAAACTGGATTGACAAGTATTGTAGGTTGGTGACAAGTAAGTCAAGGAAAAAAACTTTAAATGGGTTGGTTGCTAACAACTTAGGCTGACAAAGCAAAATTTCAAGTAAGATGGCAGGTGAAAATGAGGCCAGTGATACTATATAACAGCCAGGAAGAAAATGTTTAAGTTTTAAAAACATGTTTTGGTTAGAGAGACATAGTGTCTATGAATTTATAACTCTAATCACAAACCATGTTTTCTGAATTTGCTTCACTTAGATTTGCTAGCAAGCAGTTTCATTCATACGGTGCAGGCTGAGTGATTGAAATAGAAAGGGCCCTTTTCTACCTTACCTTAATGATATATAAATCTTCAAATTTGAATTAAAAAAACAAAAGTCATTACTGTTTCATGGCATATAAGACGTACTTTTTTTTTTTGCAATACAATTATCTCAAAATATTGTCCTGGATCCTGGGGACAATGTCCAGTCTATATTACATGTTAATGCACAAGGACTTCTTAAATGAATATTCGCTGCTGAAATTTGGGTGCATCTAATATGCCCATGTGTCTTTTATGGCATCTAACCCTCATGGTTTTATAGAAAAATGAAAAATCAGTTTTATTTCTCACACCAATGAAATAAACATCAAATTTCTCTATTTTCTTGACAATTTTTTTGTAACAAAGCCATCTACTAAATCAGACATAGTTCACCTATAACAGTGATTCCCAACCCTTTTTTAACATACGGAACCTTTTGATTTCCATTTTCCTTGGGTGGACCTCCGTAGCCATTCAGTGTTTTACAACTGTTGAAATATTTTGCGTATTGTTGGAGCATAACCAGTTTATTTAATTTTTAACAAAATCTTACTTGGATCCTTAGGGTCGTATGGATCCTGGAGCTGAAATCATTAAGGCATCATCAGACTTTGCTCCAAGTCTTATCAAATTCAAATTTAATTTTAACCCTTCTGAATCGATCAAAATAAGCTACCAGTCAGAGCACTTGGGTTGATATAATCAATTATTCTCCTCTACCAAATTCCTGGCCTTGTGCCAATGTTTGAAATTATTATTTATGTTTTTATTGCCCTCAGGGGGCTAAATATAGAGGGGGCAAACAAGGACAGACAAAGGGATTAAGTTGATTACATTGACCCCAGTGCATAACTGGTACTTATTTAATCGATCCTGAAAGGATAAAAGCCAAAGTCGACCTTGGCGGAATTTGAACTCAGAGCGTAACAGCAGACAAAATAGCAATAAGTATTTCACCTGGCATGCTAACGTTTCTGCCAGCTCGTCGCCTTTGAAATTATTATTAAAGGATGTCAGATGGCACAATTGATAGACCATTGTAATAAATCATTTGTGGAAGGTTACTCCAAAGATGGTAAAACCTGAGACCCCGAAGGCTGCTATGAAAGCAGCTATTAGAAATCCTTCTAGGAAACCTGCTCCCAAAATCTACAAAATTTCTTGCCAAGAAGGTTTCTGAGAAACTAGTATTTCATCAGATTCTGAATTCAAACCTTACTGAGAATGACTTGGCCATCTATTCTTCCAGGCTTGATAAAATAAGTACCAGTGTAGTGTTGGGGTTAATTTGACTCTGTACCTTACCCAAACCTTGTAGTTTTAGAAATCCTGATTCTTATTATATTGGGTACAAAATATTTATGAGCAAACTGTATATGAATTCAGTTTGTATGATGTACAAGAAGTGCGAACATGGTTGTGTGGTCAAGAAGTTTGCTTCCTAATTATGTGGTTTTGGGTTCAGTCCCACTGCTTGACACTTTTGACAAATGTCTTGTCCTATAACACTGGGCCATGCAAAGCCTTGTGAATAGATTTGGTATACAGAAGCTGAAAGAAGTCTATCATTTATTTATATGTGTGTCTGAGTGTCCCTTCTTGTCTCGATATCACATTGGCAATAGGGAGGTCATATGAACATACATCATAACGAGGATCTCAAATGAGGGCAGCAGTATTGAACTCCCTCCTTCACCAAAAGTCAATCACAAAAAAATGGCCATTCAGAATGTTCTCCAGCATGGCCATAGCTTTTGAGCCAATGCCTCAATGGATTTTGTCTGATTCCTGCGAGCAAGAAAAAGAAAGCTTTAAAATGATGGTGATAATGGCAGTTAATTTCAAACTATATTTTTATGCACTAATGCTGTATAACCTTATTTTTAATAATTGTGATTTTTACTTTGACACAAGGTCAAAACTGTTGGTGAGAGAGTTGAATGTTGTATTCAACTGGATTTATGTCAATACATAGTTGGTAATCATTTTATTGAAATTAGAACATTAAAAAAAGCATAACTGAATGCTGCAAGTCCACCTCCTTGCTATTTCTGCCTCTCCCAGGCGTTTGCCACTCAAATGCTAACAATTATTTTAAGGAGTGGCTTCTCTGGTTCTTTGAACAGCAACAATTCTCTCCTATCAAAGTCAGCAAAAAAAAGAAACATTGTTAAATACATGTAATTCAAAACAGAAACCATAAAATGTTCAATAGAAGAAGCCCCCCCAAACAAAGTTGTAAAAGAAATAGCTTAGGGTATTATATTAAACATTTTAGTTTGATGTAAATAAATAAATAAATAAATTTTGCTGAAAAAGGAATAAAATTCTAAAAGTAGATAGTTGTATGACAAGTTTTGAAGTGGTGGGATATAAAATCAACTCTGAAACTTCACAAATTGTGACACAGGATTTCTCGTTTTTGCTGATTCTCAAGCAATAAAAAGAAATAAATTGGATAATCTTAATACCTGGGAAATCTTATAGATCTGTTTTAGGGACAGTTGTCTCCTCATTCTTTAGGACTTAGAGAACAGTTAATCTGTGTGTGTATATATAGGTGTAGGAGTGGCTGTGTGGTAAGTAGCTTGCTTACGAACCACATGGTTCCGGGTTCAGTCTCACTGCATGGCACCTTGGGCAAGTGTCTTCCACCATAGCCTTGGGCTGACCAAAGCCTTGTGAGTGGATTTGGTGGACAGAAACTGAAAGAAGCCTGTTGTGTGTGTGTGTATGTGTCTTTGTGTCTGTGATTGTCTCCACCACCACCACCGCTTGACAACCGGAATTGGTGTGTTTACGTCCCCGTAACTTAGCAGTTTGGCAAAAAAAGCCCAACAGAATATGTACCAGGCTTTTTTTTTAAAAAAATAAATACTGGAGTCGACTCATTTGACTGAAAAATTCTTCAGCATGGTGCTCAAGCATGGCCGCAGTCTAATGACTGAAACACATAAAAGATTTAAAGATTTAAAGATGTGGTTGAATGTATACCTTTATCATCATCATAATCATCACCACCACCATCATCATCTTATCATCTGCCTCCTAAGTCTACTCTTCCATGCTGTGTTAAACACCCTCTGTCTTGTCACCACCATATTTATATTTCTAACAGCAGTGTTGTGACTATGATGCTGGAATCAAACTCATACCACTTTGCTGTTGTTGTACGGCCATCCATCTGGTCTGATTAGGTGCCAAAGCAGTCTAACCTTAATTATTTACCTAAATCTACATTATCCAACATAACTCTTCCTTTTGTAATTTTTAGGAAATTTGGCTGCTGTCTCTAGCATGTTGTACCCTTCCCCTTGGTCCTCTCTTGCTCCCCACCATCAGCTTTGCCTCCACTCTGTTGGAATTAATAATGGAAGTATGCTGGAATATCCTAACTTTCGGTCAGTTTATTTATTAATCTTGTTCCGCCCACCACCACATTTCACATTTGAATAAACCTTTATTTCTCGACCAGATGTTTTGCCAGAACCATTTCATGTATGAACAGATCTGATTCCAATCTAACATCTACCTGTAGAGAATACTCCTTCTGACGATGTTGACTCTACGAGAATCACAGACTTGCAGGAAGTTCTTCAGCCACCTTTTCTTCTTCATCCTCATCTTTTAATCTCCTTTTCTTATTTTTCTTATTTTTTTTACCCCTTTCCCCCCACCAATTTCATTTCTGAATTTCTTTACTATATTTTGTAACATAATTATTATTGTTATTCAATTCGCTGAAGACAGACATACTGTCAGCGATTGCTGTGAAAGTAAAATCTGCAAGACTTGCTGTCATCCAACGGTAGGGAGAATCTCTTCAAGTGTAAACCTGTGGAAAACGATTGCTTCCAACATGTCATTTCACCGCTCCAACTTGTGTTTGACTTATTCAAGTGTAAAATAAAACCCATTCCTGCTTCAATAAACCATTTTTAATACATTAACTCCATATATTATTATTATCATTATTATTATTATTATTACTAATGGCAGTGGTGGTGGTGGTGGTGGTGTTTTTGTTCGTGTTTTTTTACACAAGGTACACATGTAAAAATCATTTTATTCACTTTTAACTTTTAGTTATCTTTTGGTTCTTTTTATATTTTTTTATCCCCTTTTATGTGCTCTCTCTCCCTCCTCCTCCTCCTCCTCCTCCAAGTCAGCAAACCAAATTAGAAATGTTATAAGTATTTTATTAGAAGATTTAATTACTCACTTAGCAGAAACATAACATTTGTGTTTTGTTTGTGTATAGTTATGTATGTATGTATGTGTGTTTTTTGTTTTTGTGTGCAGACAAAGTTGTGAATTCACATAGTTTCATGGTTCGGCCCTTAATGTTTAGGCCAAACCATTAAAGCCATTAAATTACCTTGCCAACTATGGGGATGTGGTGGCTTACATGCAGGGACAGACACTAGTCTTTTTATTAAATACCAGCTGAAGCCTTCACCTTAGAGGGGAACAAACCAGATAACAGATCCAAGCCATACAGAGGACCCCAGATATAAAATTACTTTTCTTATCTGAGCCCTTCCCTCTTGAAACTGAGGCCATCTATGGCTTTTGTCCATTGTCCTTGACTCTGGGCTATCTTTTCTGCTTCTATGAGGGAAGGTCTTCCTCCCTCAGATCTTTTTGGTTTCAAATTGTTATTGAGGCAGAATTGGTGCAGTGTAAAAAAAATGTTGATCTCAACACCTGCACTTTACCAGACGACAAAGTCCTGCATTTCCGCACTTCTCCACCTCTCTCTCTCTCACTCTCTCTCTCTCACTCTCACTCTCTCTCTCTCTATCTCTCTCTCTCTCTCTCTCTCTCTCTCTCTCTCTCTCTCTTTTTCCACACCATCCATCTTACTGATTGTAGTGACAATGATAATCAAGGCAGTGAGCTGGCAGAATCATCAGCACTTCAGGTAAAATTTTGTGTGTCTCTATGTTCTGAGTTCAAATTCCACCGAGGTCAACTTTACTTTTCACCTTTCAGGGTTGGTAAAGTAAGTTACCAGTTGCGTATTGGAGCTGATGTAATTGACTTAACCCTTTCCCTGAAATTTCCGGCCTTGTGCCAAAATTTAAAGCGAATAGTAGGTGGTGGTGATGACAGAGGGAGGGGCAGAGAGGTTGGTTAGGGTGCTGGTGGCAGTGGTTAAGGCAGTAGTAGTGGCAGCAGTGATGGCGGTGGTAGCACACATTCATACATGACAGTTCAGTGAAGGTTAATACTTCACTCCAACTCCACTCACTCACTCCACTCTGTTGCACTCCAACTGCCATTGTACATCATATTTTTGGTGGATGAGGTAACTCCATAATTTGACCCTCCCCTCCCCTCCCCCCGT
>JAOPJW010007584.1:52060542-52070791 GCA_027122535.1 Octopus maya | reverse complement strand
CACACAAGTGTATAACTATATATATAATGTGTTTATATAATGATAGGCTTCTTTCAGTTTCCATCTACCAAATTCACTCACAAGGCTTTAGTTGGCCTGTGGTTGTAGCAAAATACACTTGCCCAAAGTATCCTGGAACCAGGAACTGTGTGATTGGGAAGGAAACTGCTTATCCCACAGCTGTACCTGCACCTGTTGTTCAGTTTAATTAATTTTTCTATGTTGGCTTTTGAAAGGAAAACATTGATTAGGAAGAGATTCCAGAGGGCATCATAATCATCATCATTTAATGTCTGTCTTCCATGCTAGCATGGTTTGACAGGACCCAGCCAGGCAGAAGCCTGCATGAGACTTCTGCAACTGTTTGGCAGGATTTTTACAGCTGGAATGCCCTTGCTAACACCAACCACTCAGGAGAATGGACTTCATGCTTTTTACGTGGCACAAGCACAGGTGAGGTTAGTTTTGGCACTTCCAAGTGCCAACCACTTTACAGTTTGGACTAGATACTTCTTAAGTGGCACCTGCACTCACAGGGTCACAAAATACCTTGCAAAAGAAAAAAAAAACAATTAAGTAAAAATATGTAGAAAAATGACTTGAAGGTAAAACATATGAGAGCTGATGACAAAAGAATAAAAGAAATTGCTGAGTTGTATAGCCCCAGGTGGGTTCTGATTTAGCTGACTTATGAGATTTCAGCTACAACCATTCCATCTTTCAGATTTATCAGACCATTACTGGACCACTGTATACTTGATACTGCTACCTCCATGATAAATTAACTAATTAGATCACTACTTACCAGGTACCACTACTTTCAACATAATTAACATATCTAATTAAACTACTTGATACTACTAGCTCTGAGATAAAGAGAATTCAAACATTACAATTAGTATTGTTTTTATGTTCATCTTTCAATGCTAGCATGTGTTGGGTAAAGGTGTTGATAAGTATCTGAGATTATTGACCAGAATTCTCACTGGTTTATTTAAAACTACAAAAATTAAAGTTGAAAATTATTGATTTCTTACAAACACACAAAACTATTCATTAGACTGGAGTATAGCAAAGAACAGTCAAATATATTGGTTTCAAATTTTGGCACAGGGCCAGCAATTTTAAGGGAGAGAGAGCTTATATTGACCCCAGTGCTTGACTGGTACTTATTTTATCTACCCCCAAAGAGATAAAAGGCAAAGTTGGCTCTGACAAAATTTGAACCTGGAACGTAAAAAACAGACGAAATTCCATTAGGCATTTTGCTCAACATGCTAATGATTCTACCAGTATGCCTTCTTTGGACTGTCAAATATATTAACTATTTACTTGACAGAATTTTATTCATTGCAAAAGATGAAATATGAAGTTAACCTTGGTTGAATTTGAACTCAAAACCAAAAACTAAATATTATAAGATATCTTGTGTAACATGTAGACATGTCAAGCTAATCTCAAGATTATTACCAAAATTTGTGAAATATATGTGTGAGGCAATCTGATATTATATAATTGAATATTGATTCCAAATTTGAATAAAGCTAGCAAAACTTCCTGGCAAAATTGGAACCTTAAATAAATTATTACAGATTTACTTTTTATTTAAAGATCAAAGGGTTAAATATATAATTTTGATTACATAGTTATTTCATTCAATCCTCCTTCCCAATATTTCCTCGAGCATCTGTAAATGCTATAACAATATCTATAACATGTATATTTCCTCTCCAGAAGATATCAAAATTAATAATAAAAATATGTAATCAAAAGAAGCCTTTACAAACACTTTATAAACAGTTACTTCTAATGATAATTATTTAAACATGATAATTATTAAATATGCTTTAATAGAACTTGCTCAAGCAGCAGCATTTCATTGCAATTTATGTCTCTATAGTTGTTGTTTTCAACAATTACTGAATGGCTTTCATCTGAACATACAGATCTCATTTATAAAGATAACATTCATTTAATATTCCTTTTATTAAAAGCTTAACTAATTTTCATGAGTGAAGGTCACCTAAAAGACAGAATGACAAACACTGAGGAATTTAACAGACCTTATTATCAATCTTGCATTTTAAGTTCAAATCTTGACCTTGTCAACATTGCCTTTCATTCTTGAGAGATCAGTAAAAAAAATAAATGTATCAATCCATGAGGTGAATCAGTGGAAATGTAGAATAATGGAACCAGATGCCATGTGGTATTTGTTCTGGCCCCTTGTGGTCTGAGTTCAAATCCCATTATGGATTACTTGTATATTAGACTTAATTCATCATCCATTTTAATACTGATATCTGGAACCCTGGAACCTTTGTTGCCTTTAGTGTAGTCCACTCTGTTGCAAACATTTTTGAGTTGAGATTTAGGTGAAAAGATATCTTCCTCCTTTCTTCCCACCAACCTTAGAGGCCCTGTGAAGGATCATGAGTACTGCTTATTTCTTTGACTAAAAGGTGCAAAAAAAAAAATAAGAAGGCAAACAAGCGAGCAAATGAAGCATTTGCTGAATCATACACAAATAATAAATATTATGCAATAAGCATAATATTTATTATTTTAGCCATCATCTTATCTAGTTGATGTAAATATATCGTCAAAAGCCAAATTTAGTGCAGTATTTGTCCAGGGATGAGATGACATCTTGTATGGGTTTAAAAACATAATATATTTTTGATGGAGATAAAATCAACCCAGCAGCAGCAGCTATCAAGAATTCCTGATGCATTTCTGCCCTGTTGAGCCTAGTCAGTGTGGCATGCCCTTACAGCCAGTCACATGCTTAGACAAGATTTGTTGCCTTCAATATATACAAAATCAGTGAATAAACATTTACTGGTATTGCAAATAGCCAGATGAATACTACAATAAATTTGTCTTTTAATGATGTATTTACATTAAGTATAATACGTAGCTGGCTATTATAATTCAGTACTGCTTCTATATTATATATATCTTTTATCTTTGGCTTGTTTCAGTCATTAGACTGTAGTTATGCTACGGCACTGCTTTGAAGAATTTTAATTGAATGAATCAACCTCCAGTACATTCTTTTTTACACCCTTTATTTTTGCTTGGGAAATAAAGGGGGGTGGGGAACCCCAAAAATGCGTTTTTGGAGGTGAGATGTGAAACTGCATTAGTCCCTTTTCTTTACTCATATTTTAAGATAACATTTTGAAGAAATATAGCTGGATTACATTAGATTGAAAATACATGTGGATTACATTAGATTGAAAATTCAAATAAGTTTGAAAAGAATAATAAGTGAAAAAGCTGAAGCTATAAAAATTAGTGGTAACGAAATCTGGACAGAGAGAAAAAAAATGATTCAAAATTCTTACAAAAACTATGTTAGTGTTTGTGTGTGTGTGAAACATTAAAACAAAATATCTTTTACATACTTCTTAAAAATCACTGGATATATTAATCCCAAATTGCAGATTGTGGCATATTAGGTCACCATAATTCATCCATCGTAAAAAAGAAAAATATTTTCCACTAATTCCTTCCCCCACATTTTCTGAACAAATATAAGGGGTTTGCGTCAAATTAAGCATCTGTAATGCATGCCGTTTGAAAGGTATATATATAAAATTTCATTTAAAAAAAGTCATTTTCTTAAAAGCTACGAGGGAAAAACTCAGATCTTGTAAATTTTCCGAAGTCCTCTTCCTCTACCTGTTGCTTTCCTTGCATTTTTGTTTGCATTTTCATTTCCTAAACATTTTTTTACACCTGTTGCACTATTTTTTTTATTTCGTTTCTGGGTCATACTGTAAACACTAACCACACTTACTAAAGGTGCCATGCAATAGAACTGAACCCAGCTTCTTAATTTTGTATTGCCCACAAGGGGCTGAACATAGAGGGGACAAACAAAGAGATTAAGTCGATTACATCGACCCCAGTGCATAACTGGTACTTAATTTATCGACCCTGAAAGGATGAAAGGCAAAATCGACCTCGGCAGAATTTGAACTCAGAACGTAATGGCAGACGAAATACCGCTAAGCATTTCGCCCAGCATGCTAACATTTCTGCCAGCTCGCCTCCTTATTTCTTGTTTCTTTTAGTTTCTATCTACCAAATCCACTCTCAAACCTTTGGTTGGCCTGGGGTTAGGGTTAGAAGACACTTGCCCAAGATCAATGCAGTGGGACGGAACCCAAAACCATACAGTTGGAAAGCAAACTTTTTAAACTACACAACCATGCCTGAACCAAGCACACTTCTTAGCCGCACAGCCATTCCTCTCATTGGAAAACCAGAAAATCACAATCTGCAGAAGCTGCACACTGATAGTTGCTCAATGATCAGCATTGTTATCACTGTGATCTGAAGTAATTTAAAATCAGAATCAATAAATACATTTGATCTCTTACTTTTAAACCGTCATTATGCACCACACACACCAGCTATTGAGGCTTCCTTTTACTGACATGCACACATGCACTCACAGATACAAACTACGCATACGATCCACACACACACACACACACACACACACACACACTGCATGCAATTAAACTTGGTTGAAAGTAATCGATTGAAATTTTTGATTTCTAAAGTGAAAAGATGGGTTTAGATCTCTGTGTTGTTGCTATGGTGGAAGCTTGTTTCAATGTAATATGATAGATTTTTTTGAAATTTAAATGATTAGGAAATTGTGTTCCTGTGTGTCGTATTTTTTTTTTTTTATTTTTTTTTTTTACTGAGTCCATAGATCACAGAAATTTGTATGTATGGGGAGGAATTATTCAGGGAAATGCTCTTATTTCTTTTTGCATTATACAGTACCATCATCATCATCATCATCATGATTAAGGTGGTGAGCTGGAAGAATTGTTAGTGCATGGGAGAAAAATGCTTGGAAGCATATTCTGAGTTCAAATTACGCTGAGGTCAACTGTGTCATTCGCCCATTCTGGATGATAAACTGAGCACCAGACAACTACTGGGGGTCAATGTAATCGACTATGCTTTCTCTCCAGAATTTCAGGCCTTGTGCCTATACTAGAAAGGATTATTATTATTATTATCATCATCATCATCATCATCATCATCATTATTATTATTATTATTATTGGTATTGGTGAGCCAGCTTAATAGTTAGCATGATGGAAAAGAATGCTTAGCCTCGTTTTGTCTGTCTTTATGTTCTGAGTTCAAATTCCACTGAGGTCGATTTTACTGTTCAGCCTTTTGGGGTTGATAAAATAAGTACAAGTTGAGTACTGGGATGTAAAGGACTTACCCCTCCCCACAGCCAAATTCTGGTCTTGTGCCCAAATTTGAAACCATTATTGTTGTGTGTGTGTGTGTGTGTGTGTGTGTGTGTGTGTGGTGTTTCCTTGCTTTGATTTGGTATAATTATTGTAAATGAGTGTCGTTACGCAAGCAGCGTTCCTTGTTTCCAATCTTCTGTGTAAGCGTGTCCAAGCATGGGGAAACATCAGCTTAGCTGAAAATAAGTGAGGGTTGGTGACAGGAAGGGCATCTGAAAATCTACCTCAACAAATTCCCTTCTGACTCATGCCAATATGGAAAAGTGAACAAAAAGAAATGATGGTGCTATGTATACATATACACATATATTCATCATCAGCATCGTCATTTAATGTCTGTTTTCTCTGTTGGTAAGCCAGAGAGCCATTGTCTACTTCGATGTGGTTTCCTAATACCAACCACTTTACAGAGTACACTGGATACTTCGTATGTGGTGCCAGCACATTGATATGTATATACTTATATAGTTGACAATACATTTATATATCTGGTCGATTCCGGCTCCTCTGGCCCCTGTGCTGGTGGTACGTAAAAAGCACCCACTACACTCTCAGAATGGTTGGTGTTAGGAAGGGCATCCATCTGTAGAAACACTACCAGATCAGATTGGGGCCTGGTGCAGCCTCCTGGCTTCCCAGACCCCAGTTGAACCATCCAACCCATACCAGCGTAGAAAACGGACATTAAACGATGATGATGACGATGATGTGTAGAATGGTATGTAAGTGTGACTAAATATGTTTATCAGTATGCATGTTATATTTCTGCATCTCTATAGATGTATTTGTATTTGTATGTTCATGAATGTATATTGTTGCATTTGTGTTTCCATGACTACATATAACTGTATAAGTTAATAACAAGAAATACATCACAGATGGAAATTTTATATTTTTATTAATGCATTGCTACATATGTTTCGGTACTACATGTATATTGTTATCGGACTACCTCACCATATCCATAGGATATTATTAACTGTACATATATATATAACTATAGACACAGGTGTGGCTGTGTAAAGAAGCTCGCTTCCCACGTGATTTCAGGTTCAATCTCACAGCATGGTACATTGGGCAAGTGTCTTCTATAGCACTGCACCAACCAAAACCTTGTGAGCAGATTTGGTAGATGGAAACTGAAAAAATGTTCATCTTGTGTATGCGTGTGTGTGGGTGGGTAGGTGGTAGAGTGGGTGTGAGAACAAAAATACTGTAAAGATTTCTTACTCAACCACTTCAAGTAAATTATTGCATCTTCAAACACGCACAAGCCTCACAAAACTTTTACTTTTAGTCTCAAAACAGGTTATATCTCCCACCACAGCCCCTGATTAAAATGAAAATTTAGTGTACAAAACCAAATCATCTCAGTTGTCCAACATCATCATCTGTAGTAGTAGTAGTAGTAGCAACAGCAGCTGTTGTAGTAGTAGTAATTGTTGTTGTTGTTTGATTCACTTCTTCCATGTCCCATTGTTGCGTTTGTTAGGCTGTGAATCACTTTTTTCCTCCTTTGTTAATTCATTAATGCGTCTTGTTCTAAGCCCTATGAATCATGCTTGTGAGCCGGATTTGAAAGTATTGGCTATCAGCACAGTACCAAGTACCTGTGTGTTACGAACGATTCTTTACTATCGTTCATAAGACACAGGTTTTAAGCAATTTTTTTTTTTCTATTTAGGTTAATAACAAGATATGCATGTCATGTTGTATGTGTTGGAAATAGAAATTTAATACTTAATTAAAAATAAAGGAACTGATTTCTTATCAAAACATCTGTTGAAGAAACTAAAACCAACATTGGACATTGATATAACTATTTTTTATTCTTGAACGTTATTAAAAAAACAAAAAATTTGGCTTTCAAACTGCTTTTAACTTGACCCTTTAGTTTTTAAACTGGCCATATCTGGCCCAAATATTCTATATGTTTTACATTCAAACTGGCCAGATCTAGCCTCTCACACCTAACCTACATTGACATTCTAAAAATAACCATTTGCACAATTGAAACCTCAAGACTGTAAGAGAATGCATGATTGATTCAAAACAATTTGAATCTAAAAGCATTGCATTTGACAGTTTTTTGAATCCTAAAGAGTTGAATATATTTAAGAAGATATGTAACAATTTAGCATTCAGGTTATTCTGTCAAATGCAACGCTTTTAGATTAAAATCTTTAAAAATCATTCATGTATTATATTGTACCTTCAAGATTTTATAAATGGGATTGTTTATTATTAGAATAACATTGCAGGGTAGGTGTGAAAGGCCAGATCTTGCAAGTTTGAACATAATACTGGTAGAATATTTTGCCTGATATGCCTAGTCTAAATGCTAAAAGGTTAAGCAATGCATGTGAAAAGTTAGGCAAAATATGTAAGGTGATACCAATAAATAAAAACCAAGTTATTGTATCACCCTAGATATGATGGCTAAAACTTCTGCTATATTTCGGGAAAGCATCCCCTTATCAAATATAAGATGGGAAAAAATAATCCAAGAGTGTGAAGAAAAAGTGTTATTATCAGCAAGCCATGCTGGTATTTACTTTAACTCAGCTATTGTTAGTAATATGTCTTCAATAGCATTGGATGCAAAAAAAAACAAAAAAACAAAACCAAAACTATCAATAAATGGAACCAATTCCAGTCACCACCATTACCCTGCACAGGCTTTATGGAAACTCTTATAAAACACCTTTTGACAAGACTACAAGTTACTGTAACATTCTTATTGTATCAGTCTGTCGGTGTAAATATCATCTGGTTGCCATTGAACCATTAATTGTTGACATTGTCTGTAAATATTCTTCAGATGTAACTGCCTTCTACAATACTTAATGGCAGTTTTAATGCCTGAAATATTCTAATCTGTCTCCATAGCAACTTGAATTTCGTGTCTGATTACCTGTCGTTTTGTTTGAAGCTGGAGCATTTCAAAGAGATTCTTCATACCAACATTAAGACCTGAATACCAGACAAGAAACAATAAATAAATAGGTAGATAAATAAAACCCAATGTTTTTGTTAGTGTCAGGCAGTAAAGTACTGCACTGAATAAATACATGCAGTATTCAGATACATTGCTTAAGGTTCTGAGATCAAATCATCCTTGAGTCAACTTTTGATTTTTTCATCTCTCTCTCTCTCACTTTCTTTCTTTTTCGGGGATTTATAAAATGTTTACCAATCATGAATTTAAGCTTGTTTTGCCAGCATGGAAGGTGGACTTTAAACGATGATGATGATAGTCATTCGTTGACATTCCTGGCCCTGTGGAGTGGCGATGTATCTCTTCTTTAATAAGACACCCTGTACGCTTCACTAACCTACTTCAGCTCAGTAGTTCTCAACCATTTTTTTTTTTTTTACCTGTGACCCCTTTTGATTCCAATTTTAGTTGGGCTAGACCCTCATAGCCATTCAATGTTTTAAAAATTCCTGTTATATTTTTGTAATTAAATAATTTTATGAAATGTACTAAAGAATAAAAAAAAAAATTTTATCTTTTTTTACTTTTTCCCTGTTTCTTTTTTGTTGCTTTTTTTTGTTGTATTTTGTCTGGGAGTTACATGTATGGATCAAAACAGTTTGATTTCAAATTCATTGGTACTCTGGTACTCTGTCCTCCAAGTGGTCAATTTCCTGTTCACCATGCAATGTGCTTGAAACTCAAGAGTACCAACGAATTAGAATGAAACTGTTTTGATCCATAATTCATATATATATATAGTGCTGGCTGACCATTGATGCCCATGCCGCTTGACTGGCTCCCATGCCAGTGACATGTAAAAAGCACCATTCCAGTGTGGTCGATGCCAGTACCACCTGACTGACCCTCATGCCGGTGGCACGTAATAAGCACCAACTACAGTCTCACAGTGGTTGGCATTAGGAAGGGCATCCAGCTATAGAAACTTTGTCAGATCGAATTGGAGCCTGTTGCAGCCTTCTGGCTTGCCAGCCCCCAGTCAAACCATCCAACCCATGCCAGCATGGAAAGCGGACATTAAATGACAATGATGATGATGATAAATAAATGTGTATATCTTTGTGTCTGTGTTTGTCCCCCATCACCACCTGATAAACGATGTTGGTGTGTTTATGTCCCTTGAGATTGCTGGAATAAATACCTGGCTTTAAAAATAATTACTGGGTTCAATTCATTCAACTAAAACTTCTTCTAGGTGATGCCCCAGCTTGGCCACAGTGTTATGAGTAAAACAAGAAAAAGGTGTATGTATTTACATGACAGGCTTCTTTTTTTAGTTTCACGCTATTTTCCTATTCTACTAACAAAGCTCTGGTTAACCATGGGCTATTGTAGAAGATATTTACTGATAGTACCATGCAGTGGGGCCGAATAGTCATTTTGTGGGGTTCAAAATGTTAGGGGTAAAAATAAAAAAAAAGAGCATTTGTCAGCAAGTTCATTTAATTAACTGGTGGCTTGTGTTATGTTTCCAAACACGGGGAAAATCAATATGTTCTGCTTTAAAATAGGCACTCAACTTACTTGTCCTGTCAGCTGGTATATTACTAATCAAATGGTGGAATATAGCTTCAGTGGCTTGTTGATTCTTATCCTATCATACTTCTATACAGAAACAGGATATATACTTGCTGACTACTTATTTAATTATTTTATTCTCATAGAGCTATTGACCCCTCTCCAAGCATGGCTGTAAGGTTAAGTTCACTTCCTAACCAATGTGGCTTTGAGTTGAGTTCAGTCCAGTTGTATGGTGCCTTGGACAAATGTCTTCTACTCTAGCCTTAGGCTGAACAAAGCTTTATATGTGGATTTGTTGTATGGAAACTGAGACCCTGTGTGTGTGTGTGTGTGTGTGTGTGTGTGTGTGTGTGTGTGTGTGTGTGTGTGTGTGTGTCCTTCCTTTGCATCATACAATGGTTGTAAACCAGCACCATTATCACAGTGGAAGTATTAT
>JAOPJW010007584.1:50629526-50642119 GCA_027122535.1 Octopus maya | reverse complement strand
CACACACACACACACTCGTAAGCAGTGGAGACATGAAGTTGTAATAATGCCACAATCTAACAAACGTTACTAATAACGTTGTTTGTGTTGTTGTTGTTGGTGGTGGTGATGGTGGTGGAGGTAGCAGTAATGACGATGGTAGTGATGGTGGTGGTAGTGGTGGTGATGGGATGAAAAGGGTGGATGGAGAAGAAAGAAGAGGAAGAAGCGATCATGTAAAAAAAAAAAGTCGACAAAACAAATTAATACATCATCTTATTAATAAAAGTTAATCAAGGTATGGATAAATTAACAGGATGAATCTCTGCTCCCTTGAGTCTCTTCAATACAACCCCACCGCCTCCACTACTGCCACTACTACGATCAATGCCACCACCACCACCATGACCACCACTTCAATAAAGAAACAGGCTAAAACCATTATTTAGATTTGTTTACAACCATCATTATCACCTCCACCATCACGCACACTACCATTTGTCCTCCTCCTCCTCCCATTCCTCAGTTCAGCTTACTTTTCCGTGTGTGTGTGTGTGTGTGTGTGTGTGTGTGTGGTAGGGAGATGGACAAGAAAAACCAGAGAAATTCTTGAATGAACCAACATCTCCATTTTTCTTAATGTTTGTTCCAAGTTAGAAATTACTATTTCTGCCACTGCTATCATCATCATCGTCATCATCATCATCGTCATCATCATCATCATCATCATCATCATGAAACTGTCTTATTGCTTTTTGAGTCCAGGTAAATCACCATTGGACCATCCTATAATCAAAGACTTTCCTGCCATGACCATTTCCACTTTTATCTGTGTTGGATCATAGTGTCTAATATGTCCTTCATTTTCTTTATTACGGTAGTTGAGTGCAAACGAGTGACATTTGGCTGCTTTTTCTAGCAGGCTGAAAGACTGAACAATTGTCTTTGTCTGAAGTTGAAAATGTAAACATTGGTGTAATCCACAGCCATGAAGTTAAAAGGGTCAAGTCCCTGACCACTGGCTGCCCACAAGTGTTAAGCATGATAAGTTCAATCCTTAGGTACATTAGTTATCATGTACCCTCAAAGTAGCATTCTGCATTTCATACAATATTTCATGTTACTGCACATTGAGATGCATTCTTGTGCAACCTTAGATGAAAATGCAATAAATTATGCAATCCAAAGAACTGTCTTATGTTTGGGGCTATGATATGTATAGATTTCTGATCAGTTACTCTTAATTATTAATTGGTTTTAAAGTTGACAGCCCAATCTATCTGCAGCCAAGAAGATGTGTGCACACACTTTGTGTGTCACCCTATTACCTGTTCACTTGGCTGTGTGACATGTTATATAATGCATCCTATAAGATCTAGTCAGCTTCCGTATCATTCATTTCCTAAAGTCTGCATCTCATTCCCTTTTGCACTCAAATATCAAACTTCTAAATTGTCATATATGTCAGTTATAGGTTAAAGTCTTACATTTTCTTGTGTGGAAAGGACATGTGGAAGAAGACAATAATTCCAGTTGAATAAGTTTTTGGTTAAGTAAATATGTAACAAGGCTTGTAAGGACTTGCTGAACCATATACTTCCTGGTTATTCTTAATTTCTCTTTATTTAACGCATTCTAGACTTGTGTGAGTAGCCACTGTTAATTACAGGTGAGAAAGATATTAAACAAGCAGCTGAGTTATTAGTTCCACAGAACCATGTGATCTTTGAAGAAGCTGCACAGTTAGCATTTGTTATTTTGGAGTTGATGGATTGATTGTGCACCAGACAGAAGATCTAGAGTCTAGAGGTTCTGCATTTCAGTGTGTGTGTGGCGGAGAGGAAGAAGAAGAAGGAAAATGCATGAATGAACCATCCGCTTCATTTGTCTTAATGTTAGTTCTTCGATAGAACACCCGGCAGCAAACCTAGAGTGTGTGGTTCATGCCTTACATCGAGCTCCGTGTTGTCCATAGTTAGCTGGAATTAAAATTTTTTCAATTTATCCTGAAGTAACTCCATCTGACTGTAAATAGATACCTCTGGGAAGTAGGGTGAGGGTAACTCATTGTGGTGCTGAGTTCAAATCTTGACTGTATCCAGAAGCCAGAAGTGGAGCTGAATCTCTTTGATGCCATCATCATCATCATCATCATTTAGTGTCTGCTTTCCATGCTGGCATGGGTTAGATGGTTTGACTGGAACTGTTAAGCTGGAGAGCTGCTCCAAGTTCCAGTCTGTTTGGCATGGTTTCTATGGTTGGATGCCCTTCCTAACACCAACCACTCCAAGAGTCTAATTGAACTAATCCCCTGTTAATGGATACATGTGATTGGAGTCAGTCTGACAACCAGGTAACTCAAGTATGGAGAAAGAAAGAGCTATGTAGTCACTTGATCTGCTAGAAATAGCAGCTAAATTTCCCTTAAGTCATACCCTGTTTTCTCATAAAAAGTAAAGGATATTTTGGATAATATAGCCCTAGATACTCCTGAAGAGGCAGGAAAGTCATAAGTGGAAGGCTTTTGATCATAGATTACTCAATCAGGTTTGACCGAGGGTTAAATGATGACTATATATGTACAGAAATGAAGCACTGTGGCAGTTTTTCACTCTTCCATTTTCACAGCACCAGATAAAACGGTTTATAGATTTCCATATTCAAAGCACCGGAGATGTTGGTTTTATTGTAAAATATATTTTATAGGTTTTTAGCTTTTGGGGGAAAGAAAAAAAGCAAGGAAAACAAAACTAAACAAATCTGTCTTAGAGACAGTCACATGCACATCTTTATATTACTCAGAATTAAATTAGGCTTTCATAACTTATGAGGTGTCACATAAGCAAAATCTTATTGAAGCATTTATCAGCATTTACCTAGAATTGATTTAATAAACTCTACGCAGTTTTCTTGTACTAAAACTGGTCATGTACCAAATTAAAATAAACCAGTTCTATTATAAGGGTAGAGAAAAAATACTGTAGCAGAGAGAGAGAGAGAGGTGGGTTAAGAAACCAATTTAGATTCTGTCTGTTGGTGTTCATAAGGAAGCAACATGCATCTCCTACAATATAGTTTTTATACTTGAAAATATATCTGGTGTGTTGTGTGACTGATTACTGATTTTAGAGTTTTATTGTTCACTTTTCCCTGCTGGAATGGTTTAGACAAATAAACACTGTTGAGATGTTGTTTCTATAGTGGGATGCCCATCCTGTCACTAACCCTTACCTGTTTTCCAAGGAAGGTAACTCAAATCTTTTGAAAACTATTTTAGAAAGTGCAGAACTACTGAATAATTTGTTGCCAAGGGACAACAAACAGTGCTGTCTAGAACTCTGTGACATTTCCTTTGATGATTGCTTTGTAAGCATTCACATTGACCCATCATCATCACTTAATGTCTATTTTCCTTGCTGGCATGGGTTGAACAGTTTGACAGGAACCTTGCCAAAACAGACAACTGGAGCCTGATGCAGCAGTCTGGCTTGCCAGTTCCTGTCAAACTATCATCCACCTCATACCAGCATGGAAAAGGGAATTTAAATGTTGAGGACACAACAAAAACAGGATATTTTTTTAATGTTGCAAAAATCTTAAGGGTAAAGGAATTTTTCTTTTAAGAAAACAAAAATAGAATTTTGAGGGAGAAATGATAGTCACAGTTAGAAGACTTAAAGAAAAAAAACCTGGTTCAGCTCAAACTGATGTTAAAAAAAAAAAAAAAATAAATAAAAAAGTGTCTTGAGTTGATTAATAGCAACTAATAAAAGAGACCTAGGTCAATGAACTGGGAGTTAGTGAAGGAAATCCAATTAGAAATTATCTCAATATCAAACCTCTTCATTAACAAAAGAAAAAACATGGTTAACCACCTCCCCATGTTTTCAATTGTAATTCCAGTAAAGTCCATATACCTTGATATTATGTGGCACATTTAACTTCCTTTCAATCTCTTCACAAATATGACACCTGACAGGTTGTTATTACAACAGTGACAGACAGTCTGGGATGATTATTAGGACTGTCTATTCGTCATTAACACGTGCAACCACCAAGCCACACTAAGCTGTTGATACCAACTACTTTATTTACAGATATGGTATCCTAAAAGTAAGTAACTTCTGCAAAACCAGGAGGTAACCATCAGTTCTCAGGTCGATTATTTACACAATCATTCTAAACTACAGCTAAGAACAAGCTATTTGATTGCCACACCTTTCATTAATACACAACTAAAAACCACAAATAAATATAACCACCACCGTCTTCTCAACACCTCCTGACCTTCCCAACTAACAAGCTATTTACCATCTCTGTCCAGTACACCTGCTTTTTTTCTCTCCTTGCCTCAATTCCCAACAACCCCCAGAACTGTTACCATTTCTAATTGCCTCACTGACCAGGTTCCCCCACCCACCACCACACACACACACACAATCAACATACAAGCTACAAATTAATCACAACAACTGCGGACAGATGATTGCTAAGCAATATTGATTTTTCTGACCATGTTTTTACGTTTAGCAATGGTGAAATATTTTCAAACACATAATACAATCTACTAGAACAACCTTTGTCATATTGCCTCAATCCCTAGACAGAAGGAAGCTTACATAACTGACAGTTTGACCTGAATAGTACCAGGTAAGAAGGAAAGTATTTCGTACTAAATAAAAAGATTTGCCTACAAAATGTAAAGTGATGTTCCCAAATTAGAAAAAAAATTTCAAAATTGAATAAAGGCAGATTAAAATTTTTTCTCCTTTTAACATTACATTTAGTAAGTAAATTACCTGCAACATGTTTATAATCTTTCGTTTACATGATACACTTCTATTAAAACTGCTACTACTGTCACTACTACTGCTTCTGGCCTGCATATATAATAACTACTCAAAGTTAGAGAAATGAATAGGTACGCAAACTTTCATAAGTTGGCTGTGACACACCATCCACTGTAGTTATTAAACTATGGACTGTAGTTAGAAAGAAAAAAAAAAAACACCTATGTTTAGTAAGCTTTATATTTCTCACTTCTGTTTTATACCTTTAATAATTATATCGTTAACATGGCACAGGAGTAGCTGTGTGGTAAGAAGCTTGCTTCCCAACCACATGGCTCCAGGCCCACTAAATGGCACCTTGTGTAAGTGTCTTCTACTACAGCCTCGGGCCAACCACAGCCTTGGTGAGCAGATTTGATAGACAGAAATTGAAAGAAGCCCATCCTACATATATGTGTATGTGTGTGTGTGTTTTCTCTTCCCACCATTGCTTGACAACGGATGTGTGTTTATGTCCCCGAAGCTTAATGGTTCGGCAAAACTTGATTAAAAGTGGTGCTCCAGCATGGCTGCAGTCAAGTGACAAACAAGTAAAAGAATAAAATAGTCCCAACATTTTTAAAACAATTTATTCAGAATTATATCAATTTACATAGTGGTTAAGAGAGCAGGCTACCAACCCCAAGATTCCGAGTTTGATTCCAGGCAGTGACCTGAATAATAATAATATTGAAAAATGCCTTGGGAATGAGAACCCAGGTTCGAAATTTCCCCAAGATACCTGATGAAGGCTGGAGGGTATATCAGCTGAAACATTGTGATAACGACAAACAAGATGAGAACAAACATCCGTCAAGTGTAAATAATGTACCTAATTCCTCATCTCTTAAATATAGAACTGTATAGATCAATTTAGTTTTAAGAAAGGAAAGGCTTCTTGTACTGTACAAATAAACCAAATGCAAAATAAATTCAATTACTATTATTATTAAGGCAGCGAGCTGGCAGAATTGTCAGCATGCCGGACGAAATGCTTAGCAGTATTTTGCCCGTCACGAGGTTCTGAGTTCAAATTCTGCTGAGGTCAACTTTGCCTTTTATCCTTTCAGGGTCAGTAAATTAAGTACCAGTTGAGTACTGGGGATCGATGTGATTGACTTAATCCCTTCCCCCAAATTTCAGGCCTTGTGCCTACAGTAGAAAGGATTATTACTGTTATTATTATTATTGTTATTATGGCAGCAATCCGACATCAATCGTTACTATGCCAGACGAAAGGCTGCTAAGCGTCTGTCTTCATATTCTGAGTTCAAATTCCATCAAGGTCAGCTTTTGCTTTTTCAGCAGGGTGATAAATTAAGTGTCAATTACACACTGGGGTCGATGTAATCAACTAGTCCCCCCCCCCACCAAATTATTGGTCTTGTGCTAAAATTTGAAACCAATATTAATATACAGTACGAGAGAAATTAAAAGATCAGATGGTGATATTAAGTTGGGCATGGCCTGGGCCAATCTTGGCCAAAACCCCTTGGGTACTATATTTTCATGGAAATATTCTATGCACTGCATTTGTGTAAATTTTGAAAATGAAATCGGTTAGATAATTAATTTTGTCATTATTAAAGCCGGTGTTTCGAACATTAACATGAGATTTTGATGGCAGATTTTAGTTTAGATCACATTAAAACAAAAAATCTCACATTGTATTATTTACATTTGTCCTCATCTTGTTTGTTGTTAACACGTTTCAGCTGATATACCCTCCAGCCTTCATCAGGTGTGTTGGGGGAGATTTCGAACCTGGGTTCTCATTCCTAAGGTAATTTTCAATATTATTATTATTATTATTATTATTATCATTCAGGTCACTGCCTGGAATTGAACTCATACCAGAGAATTAGCGGAGTAGTCTCAAGTGGATTGGTATCAGAAGGGTTACGGCTTAGAGGAAGAATGTGAATGAGCTTTGTGAAATCCTAAAGTTGGTCAGGAGAAAGAAGGAAACCATGGCTCAGATCAAAGAAATGGGCTAAATGGCAACAAGAAAGCAACCTCTGCTAAAAGGTACCCAAGGAGCAAGGGATGGGACTTGAGGTGGGTGCCAGGTTTAATCTGAATAACTGCTAACAATGATCACTGATGTAGCAAGTCAGGAATTAATTTAGTAAATGATTTAATGAAGCGCATTAGTTTAGTACCCTGACAAGCATAAAGCTGAGGTGAATCCCTAGCATCTGTGGGGTTTGGGGTTCAGTCCCAATGTGCAGTACCTTGGGCAAGTGCCTTCTGTTATAGCATCAGACCAACAGATGCCTTGTGAATGAATTTGGTTGATGGAATTTGTACAGAAACTTGTATTATACATTATATATACATGTGAGAGCAAGAGAGAGAGAAAGAGAGAGAAAGAAAGAGATGGAGATAGAGAGAGAGAAAAAGAAAGAGGGAGCGAGAGAGGGTGTGGGTGGGGGTGTCCATGCATGTCCACACTACTTGACAACCAGTGTTGCTTTGTTTATGTCCCTGTAACTTAGCAATTCAGCAAGAGACCAACAAAATAACATTTAAAAGTACTGAGGGTGATTTGTTTGGCTAAACCATGCAAGGAAGTGCCCCAGCATGGCCACAATCCAATGACTGAAATAAAGAGATGCACACAATGAAGAAAGAAAGAATAATAATCTGCAGAGAGGAAAGAAAAGCATTGGTTCAATTCCCAGGGTTACACAGTATCATTCGCTAAAAACTCAGCTGTAAGAATTTCATTCGTTCTAAACACTGGTTTCACATTTTGGCACAAGGCCAGCAATTTTGATCAAGATTTCTGATATAAAGCACAAAGCATACAGATTTTATTGGTGGGGTGGATATATTTGATGGAAGAAAGTCCAGCTCTTGGACTGGTATTGCTTTTATGAACCCACAGAAAGAGGAGATTAACCCTTTAGTGTTTAAACCAGCTGTATCTGGCCCAAATATTCTACACATTTTATGCTCAAACTGGCCAGAACCAGCATCTCACACCTACCCTACAATGTCATTCTGAAAATAAGCAATTACAATCTTTCCTATCTTGAAGCTACAAAATAATAGATAAATTTTTTTAAATGTGAATAAATAAGAATTACTTTTAACAAATTAATCTGAACGCTAGAGGGTTAAAGCTGTCCTTGGCAGGTTTTGAACTTAAAGCTAAAAAGAAATAACATGGTCGCTATTGCAGTTCAGCAAAAGAATGATAGAATAAATACCAGGCTTGAAAAAATTTTAAAAATTGAATTGAGTGGATTCATTTGACTAAAATTCTTTAAGGTGGTGCCCCAGCATGGCCATAGTCTAATGACTGAAATAAAGTAACAGAATAAAGGAATGTGTACACCTATAATTTGCATTACTAATTAAAGTATTTTTTTTTTCATTTAACCAACATTTTTAACTTTAGAAGTTTTAAGCATTTCAACTAAATTGAATAGGAGCAGTGTTACTGAATATATTCATTGACGTCCTACACTGGAACTGAGGGATAACTGCATTGGATGGACAAAGCTAACTGGTCACTGGAAGACAAGAGGAAACAGGTTGAGAGTTCCAAGTCAACTGCAACTCTAAGAAGGATTCAGTACAATGTTTAAGGAGAAGAGTTGAAGAAAGTGTAATGAACTTTTGCAAAACCATGCTGGTGGCTTTCTCTTTTGGTCTCATTTGTTCAAAAAAGATATTTAGTACTCAAATAAGATCAAAAACTATATAGGTGCAGGCCTGGCTATGAAGCACGTCTGAGATTGAGAAGCTCATAGAGTCTTGGATTAAGTCCCACTGCAAGGTACCCTGCACAGGTGTGTGTCAACCCTAGTTTAGACCATGTGATGGTTGTAAACAAGCATGACTGTCGTACAAGTGGCATTGTTTCCAACCTGCTGTGAAAGTATTACCCTGCTTGGAAACAGGTAAGGGTTGGCAGCAGGAATGGCATCCAACCATAGGAAATCTGCCTCAACAAATTCCGTCTGACCCATGCAAGCATGGAAAAGTGGACACCAAATGAGTAAAAGGTGTAAAAGAACAGCTGTATAATCCTTTATAAAGTTTTGAATGTACACCTAATCCCTTGTGCTTTATATAGTCCCCTCCACACACACACAGGAGAGGGATTTCAGGGGACAAGTTATTTTTTCATGTTAGAAAGTATTTCCAAATATTGAAATCATTAAAAGAACCAGTGTTTCCATTTCTTTTACGTAACATTAAGAGAAGGAGGTAATAAAAGGTAATAATTGAGAGGAATAAATCTAAAATTCCATCTAGAAACACTTAGTTCCTTCCTAAACAATTTTATTTCAAATTTAATGGGAAGCTGTCACTAAAATGACTTTTTAATGAGGACAAAAATACATTGCATAGTTCTACCATATATTAATGCATAAAACCTGTGAGAGTGGTTACATGACAGACAGGCAGACAGAGAGACATGGCAAAGAAGAGATTTCACTCGATGTGCTGAAACGGTTTAGTTCAAATGCACATGAATTTCAAGCGTATAGAAAAACACTAGATTCGTTGTGGAAAAACGTTTTGAACTTTTCGTTCATTTGGTGCCGTGTTCTAGGCTGGTGCCACGTATAAAGCACCCGTGCTGGTAGTTGGCATTAGGAAGGGCATCCAACCATAGAACCCATGCCAAAAACAGACAATTGGAACCTAGCGCCACTTCAGCCTTGCCAGTTCCTGTCAAACTATCCAACCCATACCAACATGGAAAATGGACGTCAAATGATGACGATGTAATTTTTTTTTTTTTTTTTTTTTTTTTTTTTTTTTTTTGAAAATTAGCATTCACGTCATTTCGTATAAGCACCAAGAAATTTGATAATTTATTGCATGTATGTTATACTATTCCTAATATTACCCATGAAGGTAAAAATACACTTCTAAAGTTGCCCATTATACAATGGTTAACTATAGTACAAACTATCACCTAAAACAGAAATTTCACATCTCCATAAAAGGTAACTACAAGCATTCTCTTGGATTACATTTATTAACCCCTATTCCGTTTACACCTTAAAGTTGGGAAGTTTTATAGCTTAAAATGTTTTGGCTTTTGTCGGGTCAGAAATTACTAAATTGTCAACATACCTTGGGAGATTTAATGAATTGGGAATTAATTTAATATCGATACGGCGTCAGCTTTAAATTACACATTTTTACCTTCTAAAAAAATATACAAATACACGATTATACAAAAAAAAAAGTTTTGTTTTTCTAAACGAGACAACCTCATGAGACGGGTGTAACAGTAAACATTTACCTGAAAAAGGGAACGGAATTTGAGGGGAGGGGGACAAAACGTAAAAAAAATTTGTACTTTGGACAAAAAAATTCTTTCACGGGAAGAAACAACCACTCAATTCTTCATTTTTGTTTGTTTTTTTTTTTTCCTTTTCTACGAGATAGGAATGGCTATTCTGGAAGTCTGCTGATCGGAGATTACACCAGCCGGTTAGAACAGTAAAAATTCAAACAAAATGGGGGAAGGGGCAATGAAAAAAAAAAAAATCAAACTAGAAAAGGCATATTGATAAAGAGTGAAAAATTAAAATAATATAAGACATTCTTCCATACATCGACTGAAATAGTGTTGTGTTTCGCAGTTGTATTATTAATTAACAAAGAAATTTAAAATAGGGATTTGAAAAATCCCTTAGGAAGACGATCTAATAGCACTCAAATGAGACTATACTAATTAACATTAGGGTGTAGGGTACGGTGGAGTCTCCCGTCGAATACGACAGCCGATTGTTTCACTTAATGAGGATGAAAACCACAGCAAACGAAGTAACAAGACAAATGACCCCTTGAACCGAAAAGTTACAAAGTACTAATAAGAATCGCACGTACACACCATCCGCCGATAAAAATTCATTAATACAGATAACTTCATTATTTATAAATTAAGTACAGATAAAAATTATACGCTGTAGTTTATTTGTTTTCATTATAGTTTTAATACGCACGCACAATTTTAATCAAATTCATGACTACGCATTGATAGGGTCTGTTCCCTGATTTAGTGCATTTACAGAAAAATCTAAGTATTTTATTTTTAAAATATATTTTAAATAATCACAAATGTGTTTTATTTTTGCCTGCTTAGTTTCGTTTTACGTAGACGTTTCTATATCCTGTTATTTTTATTTACTGCATATAATAATACGTAATTGTGTTAATTGGTAGGGGAGAAATTTTGTATTTGAAGATATATTTTCACTATTTCCACATATGCTGGATAAATAAGGAAAATAAAAATAAAATGTCGAAAATATTACAGCTACTGGTATTATTTATTTGTATCGATCCTTGCAGGAATAAAATACATAGTCGCATCGGTTGGGATACGAACTCTGAACTCATTCCATTGCTTCGCTCTTTCGACACTCGCAACCCTAACCTTCCACATCTCAGTCCACTGACAATAGAAAATATTAACAATTAGGGTGAGAGCAAAACATTTCTAGCAACGTTAGAGTGTGTCCTGTACTTAAGAGGATCATTAAAATAAGGTGGAGAGAGACAGAGAGAGAGAAACGGAGATGTCAATAGCAACCATATAAACAAATGTGGTGGTGATGATGATGATGAGGGGGTGGATGGTAGTGATATAAAAAAAAAAACCTCTAACAATGTGGTGTGTGTAGTTTTAAATCAGCACAAAGAGGAAATTCTCATCACCGAAGACTATGATTTGGGATTCGGCTGTGCTAAATAGCTGGTATTAGCCTGTTCGTTAATTTTTCCTTCAGGTTGTTTTGTTTGTGTTTCTGCTTAAAATATAATGTGGTGGGAGGTAGGCAGTTATCTATCTTAAACATATGCTAACGAAAATGAAAAATTTAGCAAGGTATCAACTGACTAAAGACGAAGTATTTTAACAAAAAATTCCTGAGCTGAGCGGGGACGGAGGAGCAACGAGGTATGTCAGAGAGCCCTTAGCAAAAAAAGCTACAAAAAACCCTTGTTTTTACTCCCTCCCCTTCTGAGCATGCCTAAGTTGTAATGTGTCATTCATAAGGATCTTTAAATACTGGCCCCTAACATACCGGAAGTTAAATACTATCTCACTAGAAACAATATGCTTTACTTAATGGAAAACCCCAAAATTCACACCACACACACACAAAAAAAAACTGAAAACGCGACATATTCATGCATAAAATATTTGTAAAAAAAAATTCATTTTCACAGTAAATTCTGTTTATCTTTTTCTCCTTTTCAACGAAGAAATTAATAAAGCGGTTAACAAATCATTTAATGTTAGACTTGATTTTTTTTTCTTCAACCACGCAAAAAATAAAATATTCACACAAAAAAACTTTACATAAAACTAGCCAGACAAGTTCAATATGCATCAATAATAAATCGAAGCTTGAAAGCTACAAAGTTACGAATATATTTTGACTTTGAAGGCGCTAATTCACGTTGTTACTTGACAATCTGTGCTATGTGAAGTGGATCCGTTTTATAACTGCTTTAATTTCTTTTACTCGCACCGCCCACATTGACATACGTTTTATGAATATACACACACACACACACACAGAGGCTCGAAAATGTCTGAATCATATTTGAACTGGTAGCAAGTTTGGATTTATACACAGTACTGCTTTTATCCTGTATTATATATATATATATTGGCAAGTCGAAACTTCGAAGTCACTATTCACTCTTCTAAAAGTATAAATACGTACAGTTCAAAAGTATTGAGTACTTCAGTTTAAAGTAAATTTTTTTATAATTCGGTCTAAAAACACCATAAACTATATA
>JAOPJW010007584.1:48531338-48543306 GCA_027122535.1 Octopus maya | reverse complement strand
AATGAGAACCCAGGTTCGAAATTTCCCCAAGACACCTGACGAAGGCTGGAGGGTATATCAGCCGAAACGTTGTGTTAGCAACAAACAAGATGAGGACAAATATCCGTCAAATGGAAATAATGTACTATATATATATTTGGTCTTCACTCGTTTATTACTCTTCTTGTTCTGACTCATGTCCATTGTCCTGAAATCTTTCGTCATACATCTGTGACCTCTTCAGCGACACTTTCTGTCCTCATGTGTGCTCTCGCACCATTTAGTCCATGGTTTCACATCAGGAATCTTTCAATACAAATTCATAAACACAAACACACACATAACTGTTATATTTTACTGGTTCCAGTCCAGGGCTGAGGTCATGCTGGTGCACCACCTGTAATTACTCGGTGTTGTTTCCGGTATTGTTTTTGGTGAAGTAGCGAATTGGACGAAGCTGCTCTTCTTTGTGCCTCCTACAGCAACAATATGGATTCATCTGGTATCTCAAATAGAAACCTGTCCAGACATTCCTTGAAAACTTCCCCATCAACACTATGGAGATCTCTAAGGTTGCTTGGCAGGATGTTGAACGATTGTAGGCACTTGAAGCCCAGACTATTGTAGTATTGTGTCCTAATTTTAGATGGTGAAGACGGGATCTTTGGTATGATGCAGTGCCATCCAGTTTGAGGATTGATATAGCTGTCACTTCCAAAATTGGGAAGTAAACCCTCCAAGATCTTCCAAATATATATCACTGCATATCTCTCTCATCTTCTCTCTAGGGAATAGGGATTCAGCTCCTTTAGCCTCTCCCAGGAGCCCATTTTTTGCATTGAATCAATCTTCTTTGTGTACTGGCGCTGTCTGGTTTCAACATAAAACTGGTAGAATATTGGGGCTGGATATGGTCAGCTCAAATGCTAAAGGGTTAAGCTATATATATTTTATATATATAATTGTGAAACTTTTTCGCCATGAACGGTTTGTGTTTTTAAACAGAGTGTATTTTCTGTTCCTGAATGAGGTGTAAAGAAATTTTGATTTAAGTTTTCTTAATGAATTCTTTATACTGAAATATATATTGAAGAAGATAAATATGTTCATTTGATTTTATACGTTTGTTGCGTCGTAACTCCTTTATTATATTATTTATATATGTATATATATATACACACACATATACATACACGTCTGAGCTTATATCTATACTTTCTAAGCATTTTTGGAAAGATCTTCATTCCCACTCCTCTGCGCCGCCTACCTCCTGATGGCGACCAAAATAAAAGCTTAGAAACCGGTTGGTTTCCTACCTTGTAACAAAGGTAAGCAAAGGGCAATCTTCTCTGTCGAATGGGGTGATAGCCGTGGAAGGCCTTTGTATTACTACCTGTTGGTTATATGATCATTCCAACTGGTGTTAAAAATTCTCAATAGCTAGTGTATAATCAATTTTTATTTTTAAGTTTTATGTTATAGTCCAAGTTACTGAGTTGTGTAGCAGAATCTGTTCTACACATGCCCTTAAAAGACTAAGTTTCAGTTTTCTGTCCATATTAGACCTCCATATTTTGTCTAGTATATTTATTGCAGCCTATGCCAATCCTTTCCTTACATTAAAATCATCCTTCCCTAAATATTTAAATTGATCCACTCGGTTAATGATTTGACCAGTAAAAGATTTTACGTCTATTTTTCTTGCATTAAGATGTAAACCAATTAAATTCGCTATATGTTCAATACAATGTAATTTATTTCTCGTTAGCTGCCATGATTCATTGATCAGTGCAGTGTCGTCATAAGCCAAATCGTATCTAGTATCTCTAGACACTTGGTCCCCCTTCTAAGTTCTATAACAATTCCATGTTATCTAGACATTTTAAATACTTTCAATAAATAAGCCAAAGCGAAAATGGAGCTAATGTATCACCTTGAAATATACCAGCTAAAACACTGAAAAAAGAGGTTTCGCCATCAGAGGTTATTACGTGGGCTGTGTTTTCATAGTTGCGAGATAGCTCGAGTGCTACAGGTAGCATGTGCCCAGTACAATCTGTTGCATAGTTGGGGCATCGGCGACTAAACCGGCAACCCTATCAAGCGCTCTTAGTGAGGAGGATTTTTAGACACATTGAAAAATCCAAGATAGAGTAAAGAAATTCGGGAGAATTAACAGCCATCCCGTATAATATCTAGAAAGTAACATTAAAATCTGCAAGACTAGACAGTGCTCAACAGTCGCAGTGAAGACAACCGATCTAGAAGGAAATCTCTGAAATAGAAGCCATTCAACGAACTAATACTATATTTGCACACAAAAAGCTATGACACTAAAAACACTTGGGTAGAAACCCTTCTAACAATTCTAGATTTCTTGCAATTTGAAAGGATAAATCGTATTCTCCAAAATATGACATGCCCATCCCAAATCCAATTGGAAGGGTGGGCATTGGCTAATTCTTTATAGAAATCTAGAAAATTTAAATTGTAATAAAACGCATTCAATGACAACACAATGCTCAGGCAATAACAAAAGACTCCCGCATAAATGAATTTCTAATCTCAGCAATAGAGCATAATTTAGATATTGTACACGTTCAAGATGATAGGTTCATACAAAAAGGTATAGATAAAATACTATCAACTTAACTCAGATTTTACACTCATTACATCGTCGACTATAATAAAGAACTCCAATGCTACAATTGGTGATATTGTTTAACTAAGTGCTTTCTTCTGAAGACTACCACTGCTTCCATGCTTTCACACCAGAGGGGTATTAGCTTAAACTATTGCATCAAAATTATATGGTAAACTGATACTAAATCGCATCCAAGCATGTCTAGACCCTTTACTGAGCTGGACTTCATGTGGTTTTCAAAAATCCTGCTCCACTATCAAACATTTTAGTTCTGAGGAGAATCATCGAGAGTTTGAAAGAATTTGCCGTTAGGATTAATATTCATTATTTTTCAAGATATTTGATTCCATACATAGAAAAAGAATGCTCCATATTCTTGAAGTATATGGCGTACCACCTTTTAATAGTGAATGCAATATATTTATAACTGAGAATGGAACAGTGATATTGCAGTTGTCCTCGTACAGTTGATTTCATCGCGTGTTACGGTTATTTATATTTATTATCAAAAGTCTATTGTTGAATTACTGTTGATTTTTGTTGCAGGTTTTCCCTTTTGGGATGACCTTTGTTGATAAATTGTTTTAGAACTGTTAGTGTCTTGCGACATATTGTTGGCCTTTACAGGCTTGTTTCCTGCTGTGTTCCCCCGTTTAGCGGCGAATTATTTACATTTAGTATTGGGTGTGCATGCACAAAATGGAAGACGATATGTACGAATTCTGGAAGAGCGACGGAGACTCGGAACACACCAGCGATTCAGGAGAAAGCACGGAAGCATATGCTTGAAACGGTTCAACATCAAGCCAGAGGCCATAAAGAAATTTCAAATAATTTTTCGCGGGGAGGGAGCTAACGTGCGGTTAGCTTCCACCAAAGGGGTAATGGAAGAAATGAAGAGCAAAACTGATTTGCAGGACGCTGTCGCTGAAGACTAAAAAGAGATAGCGTCCATAGAATATATGGAAAGCATTGAAGCCTATTATGTACACACTAGCATCTGTGAGACGTGGAAGGAAATATGGTACGGTGAGGCTCAGTTTATAGCTGAGAATGATGCCAGGGTCTACTTAGCAATCACCCTGCAGACCGAAGAACCGGCTCTTTTGCCGACATACCTCGGCAAAAGAAAAATAATAGAAGGGTTCGCATCGGATATTAAACCGACATTGCTCTTGGCAGCCGCCATCGCCAACAAAGAGGTGACACTTTGGGAGTTTGAGGGGAGAAGTGTTCAGAATTGGTGTAGCAGAGACTTAAGAGCAACGATTCAAGCCATACCAGCGTATATTGGATGGTATACCGGAATTCGTCATTCTTCCGGATGAAACGAAGTTAAAAGTCACAATGCAGGGCAGAATTCGAGTGCAAACAGAAGGGGCACATAAAACGTGTCCCCTAGGCCCCTACAACCTGAAGCACAGGAAGAAAGTCAAAAGGAGGCCAGTGTGCAGCAGGAGGAAAGGTGAAGAGGAGGTCCCAAGGGAGAAGCAGGAGATGGAGAGAGAAATGGTCACGACAAAAGATGACACCGTTAATATCAACGTCTACAGAGGTAAGTGATGGTGAATGGAAAGTTGCTGGGAGGAAGAAAAAAAAAAACGCTCGTTCTCTCCCTCCCATAAAAGTGAAAAAAAAAAAATCACGAATACAAACACACAAGAGCAAGTAACTGCAGAGAGAAATAAATTCTCAAAAAAGAAAAGAAATGATAAAAACTAGTGACTTCAAGCAAAGTAAAACTGAAAATTTATGTACATTGTAAAAATGTTCAATGATGTTACCTGGGTCGTGGGGCCCGGTAACCATCATTTAAACTTTTTCCTTATAAATCATTTATCATTCGATTTTACCCAACTTTGTAATGTCCTGTACAGTCCCCTCTGTGAATAAAGAATCAGCAGTTGTCTTCGTTTAAAAAACAAATTGCTTTGAGTTTGTGGTAAGACTAAAGTGAACGTAGTGTTTCCAGAATATTCCACCCACCACCACCAGCAGAAACCTTTCAACAGATAAATGAGTTGAATATTTATACAATTTAAATAATGCAGGCCACTTGCAGATTTCTTATTGAGTTGCCGTGCCTATTTCCCACGTTCTTATAGTGTACTGTTCCAAAATCAGTAAGTTTTGTACTAGTTATGGTGAAGCATGCTTCTATTTCGTCGTTTGATGCGAGATACAAATTCTTTTGTTGAAAGCTAGGATTGTCAGATAAATGCGACTCATATCGTACGACATATCTTACATTGCTGCAAAATTTTTTTTGTCGAGGAGAGTTCTCTGAGACTGTGTTTGATTTAATTATTGCTGATTTGTGCTGAAGTAAGATTGTTATATTATTGTTGTTACGTTATATTGTATTTTTGTAATTGTTAAAACAACTGTGTTATTTAGTTGTTTATTTTCCTAACTACGGGAAGGCTGCCATTCATTATGGCTAGCCAGCCCGCTGCGGAAAATGTGAGCGAGGAAAATGTTATTACTACAATAGAAAAAGATTGCGAGAATGATAATGATACAACATTGATTATGTCGGATAATGAAGAAAGAATATTAAGTTTAAACATGGACTTTGCGAAAGCAGTTATGAAAGAAAATTACGCAAAAGTGGCTACACCCACAAGAAAAAACATAAATGTGAATAACCTACAGAAATATAAAGATATGGTAAAAACAGAAGGTAATCAAACCACTTTAGAAATACCAAAGGAATATCAGGAAGAGGTACTAAAACGAACCATAATTTTTAAAACGTGGTGCACGAAAGTAAAAAAACTGAGAAATATTGAGAATGAAATCATTGATAAATGTCTAAACCAAATAGGGAAAGACATTACGTTCGTGGCACGTGGAAAGAGATTTGCAACAGTGGAGGTGAGATTAAAATCCGAAACTGCTGCACAATCTCACTCTATCAAACCAATTAAAACAGATGCAGTGGTCCTCCTGCCATTGTATTTAAATAGAAGAACTGCGAAAGTGACAATTGAAGGGGTTCCTTCGGATCTGAACCCCGAATGGGTCGTGGCAGCAGCTGTAAATAGGCAGGAGGACAAAATAGAAATATTGGAGGCGGATGTAATAGAATCCAAATGGTGGAGGGGTGACACTGTACAAGTGTTACTAAGAGCGGAGCAGGCCACACTGGAGGAATTGGCGGAGACAATCACTATCGGAGAAACCACACTGGTGGTAAAAGTGGAGGGTCGCCGGCCGAGATGCTTCCAGTGTGGCTGCAAAGGCCACCTGAAAAAGGACTGTAAAATGGAGGAGGAGGAGGTGGGAGAAAAAGAAATTGAAAAAGAAGAAAACAAAAAGGAGGAACCTAAAAGAAAGATGGATCAAGAGGTCAACTGACCTAAAATAGCACCGAAAAAGAAGAAGCAAGAGATGTTTTACGTAGCAGCTCGGGTGAGCAATAAGGAACTGTTGCGCTATTTCGATATACACCATATAACACCTGTGGAAAGCGAGATAAAATCACCCGGGCTGCAGATCGTGCAGGTCTCTAAAAAGACTTATGAACATTTATCAAATAGTTGGCGTAAGGACGTCGGACCATCTAGGTACGACATTACGCCAACTATTTTTGAAGGACTCCTCCCTCTGCCGGTGAAAAATTCGAAACCGAACTCACCACAAAAGGCGGAGGGGGAAAGTACGTTAGAAAAAAAAAAGAAAAATTACAAAAAATACTGAGACTCCTTCGGAGTCTATAATGAACAATAACACACAGACACCCACAACGACATCCACACACACACATACACACACAACTACACCCACACTTACGACTACATCTCCACACACACACACACACACACACAACCACATCCACACACACATCTATACCCTCACAAACAACTACATACACCACAAACACTCCAACACACACACAGATACACACTGACGCACCTACACCTGACATTTTGTATTCACCTTTTTCACCTTCATCATCTTTGACCTCACGAGGACGGGTGGCGAGTTCAAACTCGTCACCCGACAGCGGTGAGTAACCTTAATTTCTTTTTGTTTTTATGTCTGTTCATGTAGGTTGCATAAATGTACGCGGCCTGACGGCTGTTTGGAAGCAAGGGCGCTTCCTAAACGACGTCAGGTTGCATGATTTAGATGTTGTTGTTGCTACTGAGACTTGGTTAAAGGGACCAAGAGGCCTGCCCCCAATGCTGAATGACTACGAGAGGTTCGCCTCTCCTGGTTGTCCGAGCGGAGGAGGCGGGGTGTTGGTCCTGTTAAAAAAGAACCGAGTTTCAGGGAAAAAGTTGTTTTTTTCTGATCCAGAAGGTAGGCTGGTCGTGCTTGATTTGACATTCAGTTGTGGTAAAGAAATCAGGTTGGTGGCGGTTTATGCCCCCAATACTGGTCAGACGGATTTTTTTCAAGATTTGGAGAAATTTCTTGGCACGTCACGTTCCTTAGTTGTGTTAGGTGACTTTAATGCTATTCTCGTTGCGCGGGTGGATAGCATTGGCTCTGCAGTGGATAGGAAACCGAACCCTGGCTTCAGGGATCTGCTAAGTCGCTTTCAGCTAGCAGATCCCTACAGACTGAAGTATCCGGACACTCCACAGTGGACGTGGGCAAATAGTGACGGGTCTTCAAAGTCTTACATAGATAGGATACTTATACGTAAGGTAGAGAAAGATATAGCTACGAGTCCACAACTACACTTGGTCTCTTACAGTGATCATAAAATGGTCACCTGTAAGCTGACCATAGATAGGTTAAATAGTAAGGGATCCGACTATTGGAAACTCAATAAGTCCGTTTTGGCTATTGAGGAGTACAAAAGTCGGATTAAGTTAATCATACAGAGTTTGATTTATCTGTCTCAAAAAGAGACAGTTCAATCCCAAACCATGCTATGTTTGCGGAGACCTGTATTTTAAGAAAGATTGCCTCTTTAAAGATAAAAAATGTTTTATGTGCGGTAAAATTGGACATAGATAGTTAATATGATGGTTGAAGTAAAATGTAAAAAAATGAGAAACCGAAGAAAGTCTACTCAACGAAAATATACCATTGAAAACCGAAAATTTGTGTCGGTAAGAATACATGGTTTTCAGACGAAAATTCAATTAGTTACATGATCAGACATATCGATAATTAATACGGCAACATTAAGATAGGAGCATATAAACTGGGGAAGATATAAACTGGGATTACCTTAGGTTTCCCGTCCATAAATCGTTTAGCTTTATGGCGTAGCATCAGATCCCAAAAACCTGTCGGCGCATGACCTCTTAAAAATATGGAGGGAGAAATGCCTCACTACTCAAAGGTAACAATTGGGGATTATCTCTCTTTGCTATTGGCTATCGACATCCGGCTTTGTCGCTGTCTTGTGGGCTCCAAAAAGTGAGCAGGAACCTCTTGAAATGTAAACATGGACCGAAAATCTCCGTTCTGGAGTTAAGGGTTTCTCTGGGTCGAGCTAGTCTTTTAGGATTTTCGCGCGTTCAGCTATGCATAACTTGCAATGATTCGCCCCGTTAATGTAGGGGCTTGAGGTCTCGAGGATTTTCCATGAGATCGAGTATGGAATCCCATCGTCTCTTAGTTGCCAGACGTGGCTGGCCAGTGATGTTACGTATCTCCTTTCCTGAAGGAGGACTAGTGGTTGGAGAGACATTGCTTGAAAGAGTTCCCGAAACATCTAATGCATGGTGGTACACTTGTCTACAGCCAGCTTGAGTTGCCAGTCCGTGATCCATTGCTGCATTGTTTCCAGGTCCGATTGCAGGAAAGATCTATAGCATTCAAGATCTATCCATTTTATCTCAAGGTAAAACTTGATGTCATCTGTATATTTCAGCACTGTGACATTCTTTAAGTTGGCATCTATGTCATTAACAAAAGTGGACCAACAAACAAAAGTGGACCAAGAACATGTCGCTGCGGTACACCAGATGACATCTCATAAAGTGAAGAATGCTCTCCTAGAACTGTGACTACCTCTTTTCGGCTGAGAATGAAGGACTCCAATCAGTTAAAAAGATCATCTTCCACACCAATTGCAAAGGGTTTTGCCATAAGGTTTTTGTACGGCACAGAATTAAAAGCTTTAGCAGAGTCAAAGGAAAACAACATCCACCCATGAGACGCCATCAGTGACCCGGGTGATGTTTTCAAGGAATTCGATAAGTTGATCGCAGCAACTGCAGTTAGGGATAGATCCAAATTGCAAGACCCGTATAAGGCTGTGAGAATTTCAGAATTTCCAGAGTGTTTCTCGGACACAGGACTCCATCAGTTTGGCAATGCAGCTACTAAGGCTGACTGGACGATAGTTGACAAGCGACGTGCGGTCACCCTTTTTGAACAGAGGAATGACACTGGCAGTTTTCCGCCTAATTTGAAGACAACCTCATTGGACACAAAACACAAAAGCTCTCTTGTAATGATATAAAAAAAAAAAATTAGGCGAGGATTTCCGCCGCGATGACGGCTGCTGCTGCGGCAGCGGAACAGCGCGCGACTGCCGAAGCCCGCCTTCTCGCTGCCAGTGAAAGCTGGTGCAGAAGAAAGTACCCACAACGTTTGAGAAACAGGTACGTAACACCACCAAGACCAGAAGAGGCATAGTTGTGTTTATTCTTAAGGTAACGTCGCAGCATTGCAGGTGCAATTTCCATAGTTGTTATAGAATTTTATATCAGAGGTGCGATTTGGTTTTCAACAGTAAAAATGCATGCGTATTCTTCGGGATCGTCAGTAAACTGGCTTGTTTGGAGATTGCGAAGAGGACCAACTGGAAAGAGAGGTCTCTGCTTTGAATGTACATATTTCCAGAACACCTTACCGTCAGGGTTGGTTGCTATGCATTATCCAAATTCAAGCACTACCCTTTTTGTCATCTGCTTGAAATAGCTGGATAATTTATTGGGCCTTTTTTTTTGTTTATATCTCATTTATGCAGTTTGTATTCCCGTTCAGCATTACGACGTTATTTCCTGGCAAGTCTGAGTGCTGCAGTCTCCCAAATTGCACTTTGGAGATGTTTTTGTGCTTACGTGGTACTGATGCTGCACATACCGTCCATATTGAGTTCAGGATGTTCTGAAGTATAGTGTTCACATCTCCAGAGTCGTAAAAGTCCAGCCTGTTTGGACGTTGTAGTTCGGTGTATTAAGAGTTCCATTCTACTTTATTCCAGTCAAAGCGAACAGTCTAGAGATGGTTGTGGATTTTGTTACTACCTATAAGGGACAAATTATATAAAATATATAAGCAGCTGTTTTCCTGGCGGCAATTCTGAGGATATCACAAAGTTGTGTGCCCTGATGGTAATTTGTTGGGCGGTAAACTACTTCAAGTAGATGTGTTGACATAGTCATACGTATATTACAGAAAAATACTTCTTGTGATTGGTTCAAATCAATGCAAGGAATTGCTGAAAAGTTTGAACGAGCGTAGACCATCACATCACCACCACAACGATTAATGTGGTCTATGCAAAACAATTTGTAGCCAGCTATGCTGAAAACCCCATCACAGACTAAGGAATATACCCATGTTTCAGTGACTGTAATGAAATCGGGGTCGATACTTATAACATAAGAATCAAAAAGATGTATCTTGTTGTATAAACTACGACCATTTAAGGACAACAATTTGTAACTTGATTTCATTTTATGATGATGTGTAGGTGATTTCAGGTTGTTCTGATTTAGTTTCCCACATTTCTTTTTACATTGCCAGCGCTGCTTTTGTGGGTACAATGTATTCGGACCAGCTGGTATCTCTTTTCCATGTTTCACCAGCCATAATAAACCTCCATATCTGCGCATCATCACGTAGGCTGAAGCTTTCATGTTGTACTGAGTTGCGAGTTAAGAAAGCTGCAGCACGTAGCTTTGGACGTACATGAGGTGGTAGACCAGGGCGTATTCTAAAGGTAATCCAGTTTTTACGCCTAGCTTTATTAGAGCCTAAAAGGTATGGACGTGCCTCAGTAGAGTTTGCAAAAGACAGTCTGATTAGTTTGATTAGCCTGGTCGACCAAGGCAGAGAGCACCCTTAGGGAGAGCACAGCCTAGGCCTTTGGATGAGCTGACAGCAAATGTCAGAAGGTCAGCTATGTCCTCTGATACAACAATGGCAATAACTTCGAACTTCGTAGTTGATAGATTCAGTGGCTTTCTCGATGCATCTAGATTCGACAAGACCTACGAGGAGATTTTTTAGCATGGCACTCCATCATAATGGGGTTTCTACACGAACGCACGATTTGATTTCTGCTATTTCTCGGCTTAAAGTAGATATCATTTGTCGTATTTCCGCAGTCGATTTTGTTGTTGCTACTGCTGTTGTTGTTGTTGTTTATAATGTTCTTCTACAGAAGTGGTAGCGAAATCCACAGTGTTAGGTTTTTGCCGTTGAATGGTAAAGGGAGACACAGTTGTCGGTTTTTGTTGTTGTTGTTCAACAGCCATGGTAGAGGCAAACACACAGACCAGACACTGAAAGGACCAATTTGGTAGATAGACCATTTCCCACTGTCTATCTATCATAGAAATATGGTGTCTCTTTTTTGACCTGGGATCTTTCGAAAGCTTGTGGCACATTGAAAGCAGACAGAAACATGACATTTACTACATTCAACTAATCGGTTTCGGAAGGAGTTCTCGGGTTTTGTGCATATATGGCAGACGTGATTTTCTGGGCAATGTTATATTTTGGAATATCGACCAGTTTTATCACACATTTCATCCATGGCAATTTTGTTCTGTCTGTAGCAATTTTGTTCTGTCGGTCCATCCGTACAGTAGAGCAAGATGCAAACAAATAGTTATGTTGCGTAAGTTTAGCACAGTTATTAACGAGATAAATATTCTTTTTTTTTTCTGCTTTGTTTCCATTTTCCTAAGTATGTGTGTGTGTATACAAAAAGATCTGCACACGTATATGTAATTAAAATGTGTATGTGGGTTAGAATTGTTGTGTTTTTATAATGTACGTTACGGTGTTTCTCATACGAAATATTGTAATTTTTTTCACTTTGTGCGTATATGCATGTGTGATATGTGTCTCCATATTATAAATCTATGTGTATATTGTGACTCAAACAATTTAGGGTGTACTTACTGTGATCACTACGTGGTGTAGTGATTTATTCTTTTAAGGGTTTTTTTTTTTTACTCCACTCTTGTCTGCACGTGGTTTGTTGGCAAAATCAGATTTACCACGTTAAAGTGATGTTATGTTGAGACTGGTTCTAATAGACTGCTGTTATCGTTAGGCCTAACTCATCGGAAGGTAAATACCACCATTACCGATATCCAAACGACAGTGGAGAAGGCTAGCCACTGGATTTGGTTA
>JAOPJW010007584.1:48511648-48524242 GCA_027122535.1 Octopus maya | reverse complement strand
GCTTTCTCGGCTGTTTCACCTCACTCTCTGTTGTTTGTATTTCCTATCTCTATTTGTTTCTCTTTCTCACTTTCTAGTCTCTACTTCCGTCTTTTCTCCTCCTTACTAGTTGAAGGTTCTGGACTTTGCGTTCGATCTCTCGTTGATATCTCATTTTTGTTTGTTCTTATTTCCCTCCGCCTTCCTTTTCTTTTTTGGTGGAGATTCGCTGTTTTTTCTCTTCTTTTCTACCAATGTAAACTCCTTTTCCTCCTCTGCCGTTACACTCTCTTCTTCCCGACTGTCCTTCTCCGCCTCCTCCTGTTCGTGTTACTGGGGACACTTAGCTTTCATGTGACCTCTTACTCCACATGCAAAACATATAGGAGGTCTACTTTCCACTATAATTCTCCATCTGGTTAAACGAGCTCTTCAACAATCTTATAGCGGTCTGGTAAGCCGATATGGACCATTACCTTTATCCCCACCATTTGAACTTTGCAGTCTTCAAAATTTTCAGGACTTCCGCTTCATCTGTATTGTAGAGGATGGCTGCCACAAGCCATGCCTCGTCAATTTCAGTAGGCGCTCTCCCTATTCTTACTCTGGCCGCACGTTTGCCACAGTAAGTAGGTATTAGTGCCCACTCCGCTGATTTCAAGGCTACGGTGAAGTATTTCTTAGCTTCGTTCTCATTGGCGAAGCGTACCTTTACCGTGCCGAACTTGAACTTTCGTCTTCTGGTGTAGAACGGGGTTATCTCATTTATCTCTTTTAAGCACTCCTCGACCGCTTCTACCTCTACCTTCTTTGTTGCTATATTCATTGTTCTATGTGTGATGGTTTTCTTTTCTGTATTCTCAGTTACTTCTTTCGGGAGTGTCAGCATTAGACATCCTCCCCACTCCTTCAAGAAGGTGTTGTACTTCTTGAAGTCCCTGTCGTTGACTTCCAATTCATGTATCTGCAGTAGCTCGGCTGACAAACTTTTTTGCCCGTCACCGCAGCATAACTGCTTGTTTGTACTTGCGTATTCATAATACTGTTGTTCACATCTTCACCCATAAACTGGGAAGACAAATAAAATTTTCAACAAACACAAACAATCACAAAATTCAGCAATTCAACGTAGTAAAACAATAACTCGCATAGGAGCGAAATCAAGCTCAATAACATCGGTAAATACTCCTGTTTAGCATGGGCGCCAATTTTATCTTCTCTCGTATTTCTTTATTTGGCACGAAGAGGAGAGACAACACAAAATGTTGGAAGCTGTGACTCTTTTCTTTATTTATGTTTAATACGGAAGAATCTATTTTGCCCAGAAGGGTTTACCTAGGCTTTGATTTAAAAACAACAAACAGTCGAATTTACATAATTGAGAAGATAAGGACATACTGGTTTTCAGTTCATGTTCTGTTGCTGACATAATGTTATGTCTTTCGACAAGGTATTTATTTTACCCTAAGGCGGCGTGCTGGCAGAATCGTTAGCACGCCGGGCAAAATGTTTGACGGTATTTTTTTCCCTTTTTACGTTCTAAGTTCAAATTCCGTCGAGGTCGACTTTGTCTTTCATCTTTTCGGGATTGATAAATTAAGTACCAGTCAAGCGCTGGGGTCGATGTGATCGACTTAACTCCTCCCCACAAATTTCGGGCCTTGTGCCTATAGCAGAAAAGGATTTTTTTTACTTAGCCAATCAACCAAGGTCGACTTTGCCTTTCATTCTTTCGGGGTCGATAAAATAAGTAGCGATTGAGCACTAGGGGCCATGTAATCGACTTATCTCCTCCCCTAAAATTGCTGGCTTTGTGCCAAAATTTGAGAGAATTTACTTCCGGAGGCGCAATGGCCCAGTAGTTAGGGCAGCGGACTCGCAGTCGGAGGATCGCGGTTTCGATTCTCAGACCGGGCGTTGTGTGTATTTATTGAACGAAAAACAACTAAAGCTCAATGAGGCTCCGATAAGGGGTAGTGGTGACCCCTGTTGTACTCTTTCGTTACAACACATTATATGACTGATAGAATAAGTACTAGGCTTACAAAGAATAAGTCCTGGGGTCGATTTGCTCGACTAAAGGCGGTGCTCCCGCATGACCACAGTCAAATGACTGAAACAAGTAAAAGAGTAAAAGAGTTAGTTAAAGCAGTGAACTGACAAAATTGTTAGAGGATCAGAAACAATGCTTTGAGGTATTTCTTCCGACTCATTAGGTTCTGAGTTCAAATTCCGCTGAGGTCGACTTTGTCATTTATCTTTTCGAGGTCGATGTAATCGAATTCCTTGATCCCTTCAAAACTGCTAGCCTTCTAACAACATTAGAATTATTTACACAACCAGAAAGAATGTACTACGAAAGTTTATGAAGTCTGTAGGAGGAGAGTAGTTCTTACCACTACAGAATGTGAAGGTAAGCACCGGCTTTACGAAGAGCTGTGGTTTGTAGAAATAATCATTAGGATAATGCAATAGCATAGTTAAAGTGGGTCGAGAGGAAGCACTTTAAATATGCATTATTATGCGTGTGTAGAGGGCGTCATTGCCAAGTGGTTAGGACGCTGCCCTCACGATCGCGAGATGGTTTTAATTTTTGAAAGGAATGGCATGTTGTGTTCTTGAGCAAAGCACTTCATCTCTCGTTGCTTTGTGATCACTTCGATACCTAAACCTGGCATGTGGTTCAGCGTGCAACTGTTGGAGCAACGTCGATTTGATGGAGGGAGTGAGCTAAATGATTTTTTTATTGCCCACCAGGGGCCAACATAGAGGGGACAGCACAATCTGATTTGGAGTCAGACACATGAATGAGAACAACATATAAAATGGGTTTAAAATTACAATAAATATAAAATTGGATGATAGGAAAACGACCTAATACAATACAAATGGAGTGGGGAGACGGGTTCAACTTGAACCTCACAAGCCCCGTTTCGCCACTGGTACCTGGAGGTAAGTCTTTTATCGTATTTATGTGGTTACATTCATTCGCAACCTCCGTGCTACATTCATCCATCGACGAGTGAACATTTTCGCGCACAGGCATCTTCTCTCCAGCCCTATTTTTCTTTTCAGAATAATACTTACCTTCTTTCGATAATGAAGCAGATGGGTTAATTTTTAGAATTGACTCAGACGACAGCTGTACTCTTCTTGTACTCGACAAGAGTTGTTCAGCATAAGCCCACACGTCCGACACCTCCGAGCACTGAACAATAGCATACAGGACGGTTTCCCTATCCTGCCCTCAATTTGGACAGGTCGATGGGCCGGGACAACTGTGTCGTATGAGCTTATCTCGAACGGGAAAGTTTCCTCGGTAACACTGTCAAACCAGGGACTTCTGAATGTTATCTAAGGTCTTCGGCTCGAATGTACGTTGGAATATCGAAACCTAGGGTTTTCCCTAAGGTATCGTCACATTCCGACTCTACCAACCCGCTATAAAAAAGTGCAGTTGAACCACCACCGCTGGTATTACCCGAGCGACGGAATAGCAGGAGAGCCTTACGGTACTCCGTAAACCATGTACCCAACTTCGATCTACGATAGTACCACATCCACCGAAATTAGTGAACTTGAGAAACATCTGTTTCGCAAGCGGAGACCACACCTATTCACCATCCAGGTGGAGCCACAGATGCCTCAACCTCAGCGCATGTCTGCGCATCAACAGCCAAGGCATCCTTAGTATACCCTTTAGCAGTTCTTGGCAGCAAATAGAGCGTTTCACAAGTGTGGTTTCGAGCCCCTCCACATGAAGTGGAAGAGCTGTCTTTCCAGCTTGATTAACCACGAATCAGGGCAAGGAATGACGGTTAGGCGGTAAATGATGACCGATGCGATAAACACATTGGCCACTTCCACCCTACCTTTCAGGGATAGCCACCGCCAAGACCAGGTCCTGTCTACATGGGCCACCCTGCTCAATACCTCAGCTCAGTTCTTCTTTATTTGGAGGTCCGGACTAAACCAAGCCAAACTCCTACCAACTAAATCCGATCTTCCGTCCAACGTCCCACGACACTGTCAGGAGGCAACGACTTGCCTCTCCAGGTGCCGAGCTGCAAGCCGACTGACTTTTCACGATTAATCTTTGCTTCTGCCACCGTCTCGTAATCCTTAATGGCCTCGCCTACCCTCAGTAGGTGTTTCATTTCGGTTACGAGGATGGTGATATCATCCACGCATGCTGAAACCGACTTTCCACAACCTGGCTCCCTCGAGATGCCACTCAACTTTCGCAACAATGGATCAAGAGTCAGCACATACTAAAAAGCGAGGACAGTGGACACACTTAGCGAACCGAGCGTTTGATCTAGAACGGCTTTGACAAAAAACCGTTCACCCGAACGATCGAGTCGATGTTGTCATATATTGATATGATCCATCTAAGAAAGCCAAGACCCAGGCCGAGCTGCGCGAGAACCGACACCAGGTAACGATGGTCAACCCTATCGAAAGCTTTTGTTTGGTCTAAATGGATCATTGCCCCACCCTTGCCAGGTTTATTATTAAATCCCTCAAAGATGTGGCGTAGAAGGTGGAGATTATCCTGAATGGTTCTGCCGGGAATGGCACATGTCTGTGCCTCCCCGACCAAACCATCCGTGACACGCGCCAACCTTTTCGTTAACACCTTGGTCAAAATCTTCAGCTCTATGTTTAGCAGAGTGATGGGCCTAAAATTATCAATGGAATCCCCTTGTTCAGGTCCTTTCTGACTAGCGTCACCACGCCCCGTTACACACATCTGGGAATACACCCATTCTGCTGCCAGTTCGTATAATCTCTCACCAGTAGGTGCCCAAACAAGTCTGACATTCTCCTAAAAAAGTCGTAGGGTAGACCATCCAGTCACGGCGCCTTACACACGCCTCTACCACTTTTTCAGGTGTGATCGACTCTTCACAGCACTCCGCATCTCACCCTGAAAGACGCGGCAGCCCGGCGAGGAAGGCCATTAGATCCCTCCTACTCTCCGGTCCATCGCTCCCTCCAAAGATCTGGGCGAAGTACTCCGGAAAGGTCTTACACATCTCCTCGGGTTCGTTTGTCAACTCACCTTGTCGGTTCACCAAAGTTCGAATTGTGACATCATTACCACGTTGGGCTTCCACCACTCGGGCCCATCCAGCAGCTTTGATTTCCTCGCAACCCACTGCACAAAGTCTATCTCTGACAATGCACCCCATGTGTTTGGCTTTGAGGTGCTGGTTTCATTCCAATCTCTTCGCCTTCCCCTGGGATGCAGAGCCAGTCATCATTGCTTTCTCTAGGGCCTTAACTAGGTCTAATTCTTTCCTAGTCTCTCTAGCCAGACTCAAATTTGATAGCTCGTTTGAGGACACACCACCATTTGTTATTAATAATGGCTCCAGCTAAAGCCCTCTTTATCCGGTTTCTGTACTCCTCAATCGCCAAAAGGGACGTATCAAGCTTCCAGTAGCCGGAACCTCTACTATATAGCTTATTTATGTCAAGCTTACAGGTGACAAAATTGTGATCACTGTAGCAGGTGGAACTGTAGAGATTTAGCTACATTTCCGTCTATTTTTTTAATTAAAATTCTATCTAAATATGACCTGGAGGAAACGTCGCTACTTGACCATGTCCACAACGGAGAGTTCGAAATTCCAGTCTATATGGATCTGCTAACTGAAAGCGACTTAGCAGATCCTGGAATCAAGAGTTACCTTTTCTATCTGTGTGTATGAGCCAACATAATCCACGCACGCATCGCAGATTGTGTTATAGTCTCCTAGCAAAACTAGTGAATGTGATGTCCCCAGAAACTTTTCCAGGCCACGAAAATACTCACTTTGCGCAGTTGAATTGGGTGCATAAATTGCAACCAGTCTGACAGTTTTACCACAAATTAGCTACACCACCGGTAATGACATGTTGTATTCATAAATCCTTATCCTTTGATGTCTTCTTTTTTCTATCTTGACCCAAACTTCAAATATATATGAACAGATCAGAACAACACACATTAATCACCTACTTTTAATGATGATCAAAGTTATATTTTACAAGTGAAAAGTATTAAGTGTTGTTGCAGTTGTTTAGCCTATTTCAACTCTTATCGATAAAAGGCATCCCAACCATGACCAACCTGTCTTCTTACGAGCATATCTAAGTCTACTTAACTCACGTGTCCGTTGCTTATTTAAAACAATATTCCAATTTGAGGGATTATTAGCAGCTATTTCTAACAGTTTGTTACTTTATAGAGCCCCCCCCCCACCTTAGTTGACTTGGTGCCCTCCTTGGGTCTGTTAAGCGATAGTAATTCCCCATATATAATGTACATTGTATATGAGAGATCTCTCTCAAATCAAACCCTATCTTGTCTTTCTTTTAAAGAACATAGTGGATAAGGAAGTCTAAGGTGCACTATAGCTCGGGACAAAAGATGGGATTGTCATGATTGGAATGTATTTGGTCATAGATCTTAATCAGGCGGAACAATCATCACCACCGCCATCCAGTCAAAATTAAGCAGAACATGACATGCTTCAGTGAATCCAAGTAGTAATCATCAAGCTGTGTGATCCCGTTTTTTCTTTTCTTTTCGTATGTTATTCAGGAATACTGCACCACGGCAAGGAAAAATGGATCTTTTCTGTTCGGCTACACCTGTGGAAAGCTTTAAATTTTCGACAGATCCAGGAGATTTCGCTTACTAATTACAAGTCGAGCGACCACGTAGTGACTGTTTCGTTGACACGAGAAACCTCAACAAAGCAACAGTCAAGCATATCGTGGGATGTTAATCATTTCCGTTCGTAAATAAAGTTAAACTTTTAGATGATTAATTTTTAACCGAAAACTTCTCTCGTGGAACACAAGTATCTCAATTAATAAGAGGACAGTTTTTTTTGTTTTCTTTTATCAGTGAGTCACATAGTCTATAATATTGATTATCTTCGTTACATGAACAACAAGGTTACATAAAAGACAAACTCGAAAGGGTAAAGAAAGCACAGTTAGAAAGAAGAAGAAAGAGAACAAAAAGTAATGTTTACACTCAAATTATAGATTCACTAATAATTGTACAATTTAATCGAAGACTGACAGAAGAGTAATCTCCCTTGTCAAAGTTGCCTCCCTTATCTAACATTACTCGACAATTTTGAGGCCCATTCATTTTTCGTCCGATAAAAAGCACTTAATATTTAGGGAAAAATACATGTAAATAAAACTTCAGCTCAGTGACGTACTAGTAACTCGTTTACTGAAGAATATTGCGATCTCGGTCGGTTATATGTCTAAGAAACTATGATAAGCTCTTCCCTAATGTACCTCCAGGCAACAGACCAAAAATTTCACATCAATATTTAAACAGTTTTTCTCTTTAGACATTTCAACATTTTTCTCTAGGGTCTCTTTTTCAGAATTTGGTTCTGGGTTTACAGAATCTTTAAATAATTCTGTATTTTGGGGACAAATGTTATGGAAGGTGTTTTTTTAATTTTTTTTTATTTTGCTTCTTTAATTGTCATAAACTACACTAAGACTGAGAGATCCGAGGAGCAGATGCCACTGCTTAGCAGCATTTGGTCCGTCCTTAAGTTCCGAGTTCAAATTCCGCCGAGGTCGACCTTGCCTTTCAGCCTTTCGGGGTTGATGAAATAAGTACCAGTTGAATACTGGGTCGATGTAATTGACTTCCACACCCTGCACTCCGAACTTGCTGGAATGGTGCCAAAATGTTAGACCAATAATTAACTACTCTTGTAAGTCGCTTTGTAGTTAGATGAATAATTTAAAAGAGTTCCATTTGTAATGTTCAGTTAAAACTAACGCCAAAATTCCAAACGTGAAGTCTGAAATGGTTTGCAACGTTTCATGTGTATCTCCATTACTTTTACTTCCATCCTAGAATATCATTTTGTTGACTTATAATTAAAAGTAATATAAAGGAACAGAACTAGTAGAGCATCAGGTAAAATGCATTGTGATATTTAGTTAAGTCCCATTATGTTGTAAGATTAATTCTTATCGAAGTCAGGGAGGTAAAATAATTGTCAGAAAAGTACTCTACTCAGCACAATTTTATTGACTGTACACTCCCTCTAATTCTGGTTTTCTACTAATGTAAAAAAAAAAAATGCTTGAATGTAATTGTAGCCTTGCTTTATAAGGCACTTTTTAAATTTCTAAATTGACTAATTGAAACCATATTTACATGACAGGTAGTAATTAAATACATATGTTGCATTCAAAATTTTGCATATGGTCAGCAATCTTGAGGTAGAGGGAAAGTCGATAACATCGACCTCAGTGCTGAACTGGTACTTATTTTATCGACACCAGAGCTCAACTGATAACTATTTTTTTTAACCCCGAAAGGATGAAAGCAAAGTCACTCTCTGCAGAATTTGAACTTATAATATCAAGACGTGCTAACGATTCTGCCAGCTCGCCGCCTTAATTAAATATATATATTAAACGACGTCTTTTGTTGTGTTAAAACTATTTTAATTGTTCTTACCATACATTTACCGTATCAATAAATTCATTAGAGTATCGAATAAAGTGCCTTGCCGTGTTTAGTGACGATCAGTTATATTCTTAGTTCAAATCTCACCAGTGCCAATCTAGTGCTGGGGTCGATTACGAACATTCTATATTGCATCCTAGATGTGATCATATTAATTATAATAGTATTTTGTCCGTTATATGACGGGTAACTGTGGAAGTATACTTTTGCCACCTTGGATAATATCAGGAAATGTGGCATACATACAATTTCAAAATGTAAAAAAAAATATTATTTACATATTTACGAAAGAGTTTTGAAATGAATTTCCAATTTGCAATTATTTTTACATGTATCTTTCATGTTTTGTTTATAACAAATGTCTCCTCTTCTCCCTCCTCCTCCTGCTGTGTCTATGGCTCTGTCCTTCTCACTGAGTCTGTGCTTGTTTAGCGTTTCGTTACTCACTGCCTGTCACAAAGCCTAGTGTGCACTCATTCTCATTCTGCACATATTTCGTTAACTCTCTTTGTAATTCTCCTTTACTCTCTCTCTCCTCTTCTCCCTACATGATTTGACTGGAAAGACCAACCAGCATTTACATTGACTATTCTTAGATATATCAGAAGGCTTTAAGACGGGGATAAAGCTTGAAATTATTTTCACGAGCCCCTTCTCCTCTTCTTCTACCTACACCTTCTTCTGTAAATAAAGAAGAAATGCCGCTTAACAGTTTGCCCGGCGTACTAACGATTCTGCCAGCTCGCCACCTTGACACAATTAAATATTATAATATATTTTTTCCGATTCTCCACCGTTTGTCCTACAATTAGTTTCTATATCAATTTTTGCGAACGTAAGCACGTATGAGTGATTAAGAAGTTTATTTCGTAATCATAGAGAGACAGGCGGTGTAGAGAATGAAAGCTATTGGCGAGTTCGATTGTACTGCCACGCAGTGAGATCGAACCAAGGATCTCACGATTACGTGCATTCAAGCTTCGTGCATGAAACTGAACAAATGGACACCGTGAAAGCTTCCCTTAGGATGCATTGTATTTATAATTCAAAGGACCAGCCTTATCACGCTGACGCTGAATGAGAATTATGTTCAAGGAACGTGTATCTATGATATACTGAGTCATTTGCACGATAATCTAACAGGTTAGACGTTCGATTCATCGAACAACTGAATACTGATAATCGAAATAGACGGAGAATCCAATCATATAAATTTCTAACTGGTACAAGACAACAATATATAGAGGAATAGGTATAATCGATTTGAAGTAATCCCAGGGGGATGAAAGACTGAAGATTTAAAGCAGAATATAGACTACGGGGGCATTTTGTCTGAAACTATTTCAGTTCTGTTATCCCATCCCCAAGTAGTGAGTAGCGATATCAGAATCTCATTCGTCCAGGAATTTACCATTCTTATGCTGCAGAGCAGAACGTGAGCTAATTTTTGCCACTAATTTCTAAAATACAAGCGTAAAAACTCGTATTTGGAAGCAAAGTTATAGGGAATTTAATCGTTCCTATTTAACCATTGGTGCTTTACTCAGTGGTACCATATTATTTTTAATCGATCTGAAAGAACATAAAAGCGAATGCCGGTAGTATTTGATCTCAGAACGTGAACGGAAGACTGTAAAACACGTAAAGAATTGTTGTTTAACGCTTTATCGATTCCACCACCCAAATATTACTTTAGTAAATAACATTTATAATATCAATCTGCCACGCTCTAAATATGTAAAGCATTACTGTCTCCAGAACGAAATGCAAAAATATACAAATATAAATATAGATATTCATAGTTCTCTATAAACTTCCAGCGGATACAGCTGCTAATTATTTTTTAATTATTCTTTTTTTTTCTTTTTTTAATAAAGTATTATTTTCTAATAGTATATGTCGTAATATTCATAATGATACAGTAAGCAGAGCAATAATAGAAACTAGGTTGTTAACAGTCACTACACTGACGATAAAAATATTTGTTAATCATGCACGTTCTTTCATAAATTGTTCAAAGAGAAAGTCGTTTTTTTAAGTCTGTATTGTATTGTCTATATTCTTTTATTATTTTACTTGTTTCAGTCATTCGACTGTGACCATGTTGGAGCACCGCCTTAAAGGGTTTTTTAGTCGAAGAAATCGACCACATGATTTATTATTTATATATATACGACGAGTTTCTTTCAGTTTCCATCTACAAAATCCACTCACAAGGCTTTTTTGAAGTCTGTGTTGCGTTGTGTTGACAGACTTGTACTTAAAATTTACACGTTTTTAATGAAAACTTGTTGGTTACTAAGGTGACAACACTATTTATCTCTGTCTCTCTCTCTCTCTCTCTCTCTCTCTCTCTCTCTCTCTCTCTCTTTCTCTTCCTCTCATTGTATTTCTCTCTCAACAACAACTTTCTCCCTTCTTTCCTCTCTATACACAAATGTTGTTACGGGCAGACAGACGGAGATCAGCTTCTCTTTTATAATATAAGGTAATCAATGGATGTATGTGTTCAAAATATCAATTATCTACATAATGAAGTGCATCGCTTGTATTCCGCCGCTTAATCTAATACCATCACCTGGTTCCTGTTTGCCTTCAGCGATGTTCAGTTTTGTTGTTATCATTCATACAAGGTATCCGGTCTGTGGATAACTTTCTCCACCGACCAGTAAAACTCAGGAAAATGTCATGTGCATCGCCTCCTCTGACTGAGCATTAACTCAGCTGATCAATATAACTTGGAAGCCAAGCGTTGAGTATGCCCTGATGTTACTTCACTCCGTATCTAATGGCGCAAACGCCGCAATTTCCAATTGCTAGTCCTCTAAAAATACACATTTTACTCTATCTAGCCACAACGTAGCTAATAGGGGAGCAAAGGGAGAGACTGTTCCCTCAACTCACCCTCGAGCACATTTTTCAAAATTGGTACTTTTTCAACAATTTAAAAAACCTCTTTCGTTAACTTGTGCGATAAAAGTCGAATATCTCTCCCCCCTCTCTCTCTCCCCTTCTTTCTCTCCCCCTCTCTCTCTCATTGGAAGAATTTTCAGGAGTCATTACTTTATTTGACCAACTTCCCTGATTTTGAACTGTCTGCTCTATCTCCTGTGATATGCTGGTGGGCTCTGATCTGAAGATCCAAACAAACCCTGATGTCATAACTTCTCGATTCTAGACGATGCCATTGAGCTTCATCTTTTTTCCCGTCACACCTCTACCAGTAATTGTAAGTTTCATACATAATAACATTGTTGCTGAACAGAGATGTGCCTTAGACCGATTTGGGCACAAAACGTTGTCACTGGAAGAAATAATTTGGCACGGTAGACGTGAGATATCCCCCGTAGGCTGAGGCTAGGACAGAACAACACTAAAGAGTGGCGAGGTGGACTGGTCGTCATACCAATTTACCTTGACTGCAAGATAGTAACGATAAAGAGTGTCGGTGTGTCCACAGAAGTAAACATTTGCTGATTTGGTAGCGGTGGTCCTCTTCGATATAGAGGACAAAAGTAAAATTATGCTTGCTCAGAGACAACAAAAACAAAATTGCTCGGGACAAAGGATGGATCTATGAACGGATCATAAAAGTATAAAATCCATCCCAAACTTGATCAGTCTTCAAGGTGATACAAACTTGTGCGTGGCCGTTGAGAGCTGAAAGCTCTGTCATTTATGTGGTGACAAAAACCATCCAAAGGCTTCCTGCTCACAGCAAAAGAGTGGAGAAGAACGCCACTTCTGCCGACACCATCACCACAACAGCAACCACAGACATTAACAGTACCAACAGCAAAATTCAGCCACAGCAGCAACTATGATAGCAGTCGAAACGCTAAAACCATCAGCTACAAAAGCAGCAATGAAAACAACAACGACAAAAGGAACACCTCTCCCAAAAGCCACCACATCCATCACATCACCAATAATAACAGCAACAAAAAATCCTCAAATAACAACAAAACAAAAATACAACTCCACCCCAAGAAGACATACTTCTTCTCACTTAGACATATCGTATGGCGAAGGTGACGGAGAAGAAAGCAAATGGTAGCAAGTAACAAAAAAAAAAGATAAATATCTTACCAACCGTCTACCCACTC
>JAOPJW010007584.1:48260763-48279608 GCA_027122535.1 Octopus maya | reverse complement strand
CAATTGTTTTCACTAGTTGGCTTTAAAAACTGGCTCCACTCCATTCTACATTCCCTATATCGTCCGAAAATTTTAATCCTGTTATTGGAGTTATCTCCCTTGTTTGAATTTTTTTAAGGGGGAGTTTTTGTCAACTAATGACTTGGATAATGTTGGTTGAGGGAAGTTTAGTTATTACATATGCAACAACCTACCATATTTCTTAGTAATATTGATCATTTACGATATTTCATCGACAGTCAGCAGTTTGCCCTTGTGAACGTTTAAGGGCTATGCAATAACCAGCATAAAAGTCCGAATATTTGAACTTAAAATTTAACAGGCTAAAGATACATGTACGTCATGAATTATCTGCTTTCGACGGAGTATTTTATTTTTAAGACTTAACTCATTGCATGGGGAAAGTGAGATTTAAGAATTAGAAGTAATGGTTATTGGTACAGGCATGACTGTGTGGTTAAGAAGTTTGCTTCAAAACCACATAGTTAGGACTTTGTTCCCACTGCACGGACAGCATTGTCTGGTGACCTCATCTGAGAGTTGTATGCTGGTCAATACCTTGAGTTAAATTGGCTGATAGAAACAAGAATCTTATGTGTATGTGTGTGCAAGTTTGTGTAGATGAGTTCCTATTTCCCCTTATATGTTGGGTGATTATTATTATTATAAACAAGCAGCATTGTTTGCTTCCAATTCTCTACATAACCACGTCTGAACCGTTTGTTGGAAGGTTATCTTGCTTAAAAACTGGTGTGGTTTGGCATCAAGAACAGCTTCCAACCATAGAAACTCTGCATTAACGTTGTCTTGTCTGACTTGTGTAAACATAAAAAAAGTAAGTATTAAAGCGATGCTGACTGAAATTTATTAGGGGTTTACCTGAGCTAATGGAGGCATAGGTAGAGATTCCTGGTAGTGAAGCACATCTTGTACAACCACTTAAAGAAATATTATAATCAGTCTTACAATTGAAATATACAGGTTGGTTTTATTAATAAAGATCAAAGCAACAAAGATTGCAAAATTTTTCTGTTATTTGTTCCCATTGAATAACAAACTTGATTCTACAAAGTTTACTGGCATGTAACATTATAGACATTGACAGTTGGCTGCCCTCAGAGCAATATTTTTGTTGGGGGCTGCTTTTCTTCCTCTGAAGATCCTAATGGGTTGTGTTCTGAAAATTAGTATTTGACAGAAAGAGCAAAAATGCTTCTGTCTATTGATGATGATGTGATAGTTGCAAGCATAGAAATGTAGTTGAAGTTCACTTAGCAGCCACATGGTGTTCAGTTCACTTCCACTGCACAGCACCTTAGGCATGTATCTTCTATAGTCCTAGACCTAGTGAGTGGACTTGGTTGACAGAAACTTCTCATGGGTATATGTATGTGTGCATCCCCAAAAGCAACAAATAGTACCAGACTTTAAAAATCAAATACTGGATAGAGGTCCATTTGATTGACTAAAACCCTTCAAGGGTGTACCCCTGCATGACCACAGTCCAATGACTAAAGGATGCCAATAAATGGCATTTTGTCTGGAGCTTGTGAATATTTGAGATTTCTCACTTTGATTTGTGTTGCTTGAAAATATCTATTTAAAAAAAAGATTTTATGGCAAACTTGCAGTCATATAGTACCCCAAAATATTGTATGCGGCTTTAAAGCCACAGTTTTACTTATAGCTGTCCAAAACAACTTGAACTGTTGTTAGTTTTTCTGTCTTATATAACAGATAACATTTCAGTTTGATCCAAAAGGTTAATTAGTTGTTGGCTTTAGAAATACTTTACAGAATCAAAAGTAAAAGAAATGTATTCTTTTTTGTTTATTTTCTTCTCTATTTGTGTGTATATGTACTGGTGTCAGTTATTGGACTGCAGCTATATGGAGGCACTGCCTTCAAATGTTTTTATCGACCTTGTTCATAATTTATTTTTTATCATCCAGTTCAGGAAATATATTTTTCAAGTGGTTAACTCTAGGCATTGTTATTTTATGAGAAATTGAATTTTGTAAAATGTAATTAGGTTTCTATACAATGGATTCAGATGAAAAAGAATTTATTTCTTGGTTCAAACACCTATGAGAAATCATAGCATCACCGAATAACAGCCTGATGCAGTTTCTCTTCAACTCTTCATCCAGATTTCTAAAATAGTTATTAAAATGTTTGCTATGCATTTCTGTAAAAAGTTAACCACACTCTCGTTAGGAATTGGTGGTGGTTAATATAAAGCAGCACTAATCGTATTTGTTATGATAAAGGATTATCAAACAAATGCTAGACAGTCAACAAGACTGAACATGCCCTGCTCAAGATATTATTTTCAAAAAGTCTAAAATCCCACATTCTAATCTCTCGTATAACTAGTACAATGGTCAAATGGATAAGATACAACAGTTATTGCATTGCCTTTGGACTGGATACTTTGTCTTTCTCTTCATATAACTATTTAATATTAGTGCTCCAGCATAACCACAGTCCAATGACTAAAGAATGCTAATTACTGGCCTTTTGTCTGGTGGAACTTTGGCAACGTTTCCTGCAATTTTATCCAGTGGCAATATTTAGTCTTACTGATTTGATAGTATCTTTGGCACCAGAGTGCTTCATATAATTATGGGTTACCATTGGTCGGATTTTGTACCCAAATGATGGCCCTACTCTGAAACTAGGATGCATCCTGTTACTTGTATGATTCAGGAGCACCAGCTCAGACTGTTTTGCCATGTTGCTTGATTTTGTGTTAGACGCTGCTGACTGTGTCCTCCTCACTGAGGATCCAGCTGGGTTGACTGCTTGTGTTGGTCAACCAAATGCCACATGGTCACAGCAGATGAGGTATCTTGTTGAGATGAGGACTGACTGAAATTCTGTTCAGTTGGTTGCACAGGAGGACCCAGGAATATACCAACATGGGAATTCAGCAATGCACTGCAGCAGTGCATGTCCCCATGTCAGATCTGACTCTAGTTTATGGTATTTGATAGCTAAGCATTTGCATTCACTGTCTCGTGATTTCTTTTACGTGGATATTTGCCAAAGTTTCTAGCTTTTACTTTTGTTTCAATACTTGTTCTTTTATAGCTTGATATTTACAGAAAAATTTTAATTAATACATCCATGCTGTTATGTCTGAAAATGAGGTTTCTATCAGAATTTTAATAAATACTATTAAATCTCAGTTTGTGTTAAATATTTTATAAAGTATCGCTGTTTTTTTTTTTTTTTTTTCGTTCAGGTACTTTTTTTGTAGACCAAAACTTCATTTTTTTCATCTAATTACTAAATTTTGGATATAACTTTTCTATATACTTAGATATTTCAGCTGTCACACATTTTTAAAATGAGTACATGTATATGAATACAACTCTTTGTATTGCTATAGTAGATAATGTCCAAATTTAGCGGGAATGGCAAAGAATGTTAAGTATTTGATATTGTAAAAACAGTTAAGTCAAGATGCACAATTTCTAAATTAAAACTGGTCCTCTGTGACTGCTTGTAAAGTATATCTTTAAAAAGAAACAGTTAATATTTTTGGTTGAATCTCAATAATATATAGAGAACATTGATAAATAGTATGTTATTTTCTCAACATCTCTTAGAAATAACTTCTTTTCAAATTAATATTTTAATTCTATATGGGATACATAATCATCTGAGCCAAAATAAATGGCATGTCTTGCCATTGAAGCAAAACTGCTGAACCTGTAATTCAATAGCCTATAGAAGTTGAGCTGCTGCAGCTTCACAATAGATTTTATAAAAATTGATAGTTAAAAATTTATAAATAAACCATCTACTAATGCTATGCCAATGCTTTTATCAGTATTTGAAGTCTTTGTAACATTTTAGGTAAATCCTTTGGCATTAGGATTGTTTTTACTTAATTCTCATGCTTTAGGATATGACATAGTTCGAGTTAATACCAAATATATAATTGAAATAATTATGTATGTTCAACATAATCATTGCTTTCATATGCTGGATGAACTTAGTCAACTAGCTCTTGACATTACTTTTTCCCCTCCTCATATTTCCTCATTTAATCTTAACCTTGTGGTTTGTATTTTTTTATTTCTTTTACACTATATTTTCTTTGAACTCGACTTCTTTTGTTACTAATGACCAGCTTTTAAGTGACTCACTGCATACATCTGGTTTTCTGTGACCATCACTTTCCTTAATTCTTTGGTATTTTGCAGTTTTTCCAATCGAATTTTATAAATTCACACACTGGGCATATCCTTAGGACATGTTCACATTCACATGGTTTTAAGTTTGTTTCTAGTATGGTGTCTTCTATTCCTATCCTCAGGTTCAGTCAAGTCTTGTGAGTAAAATAGTGTGGGCAAAATCTGTACAGTAGCCTATCAAATGAAATGTATCTGTTCTTTGGTGGTGGATCTAACCCAAGAGCCACTTGTCTTTGGGTGCCTTCAGCAAACTCCATTCTGTTGCAATCATTCAAATTTTCAGTCCGACATGAAGATCTCTTGCCTTTTTTGGAGAACATGCAAGATGAAAACAAAAAAAAAGTTAATGGACACGGCCCTATTTTTTCCAAACCTTTATCCTCAATGTCAGTATCTAGAGACTTTGAGTAACTAGCTAAATTATAGTTTAGTTTGCTATTTTGTATGAAAATAAAATTACTGAGTTTCTATCATCTGCTACAATTTGACCTAAGTAGTAGAATTATTCTACTACCAAAGCCAAATTTCCACTTTATAGCTTCATGATACGTAACACATCAGAAGTTTTAAACTGTAGTTATTTTTCAGTGTTGTACCTTTTGTTGTTCTTAGCTATTGTTTTCATTATGTTCCTTGCACTTGTACAGTTTTTCTTTTTTCAAAATATGGCTTATATCTTCCCCTAATTAAAAAGATTTAACATGAGTGATTTAATGTTAATTAACCATTCCTTATACTTTTTGGGGGAGGGGGGGAGGTTCTAAGAGGGAAATATCATTTGAAGTAGAAAAAAAAATTTATGTAATTTCTCCTTGGCACTTCTGGTCACTGTCGACTAGACTGAAATTAGACTAAAGCAAGTAGACATGGTCAAAAGCATTCCAACCATGACCGTGTCATCTAGTTTAGTGATTTGTAGAATCACTTTAATGTCCTTTCTTTACGATGTGATTTGTCTGTTACTGTTAGCATACTGAGCAACCTGAAGTATCGAAAGATTTAATGATTTTAATAAAGTGAAATGGAATATTTCTTTGCAAATGCAAGTTCTTATTTGTCTTTGCTTTTGATAGTTAATGTCACTATTAGTGTTCAGATTACTTTCAATGTGTCTTACAGGTTTTCAAAATTGTCATACTTAAATAACAATTTTTTTCTCTTAATTTGTACCTAGTTGCTTTACTTAACTAATTCTAAGTCACATAGTCCAAATTGCACCACATTGTTTTGGTACTTTACAAATGCAGTCAAACTCGTACTGTAGCTGAAAAGTGCTTTTCAGAAAGCTGGAGCATTGAGCGAGTGACCTGACTTGATGAAATAGTAAAAACAAAGTTTGGGCCATATACACTGTATTTACTGTATCAGTGGTGACCTGGGACCAGTTGAACCAGTTCAACTTGTAAATCCATGTCATGTACAAAAGTCAGTTTCACCTGGCAGTCTCAGATGTTTTCTGCATTAGATCACCCAGTTATAATCTCAACATATGTCATATATGCAAAAACCAGTTATTACTTCAAGCTCCCACTTCTTTGTACTAATCTGGATTTTCAGTTGTTCACCTCATCATTTACACCATCTCTAGAGAGGTTGAGTTTGCTCTCAGGAAGATGGATTGCACAACTAAAAACTAACAGAGGTGCCATTTTTGGAGTGTGATACAATCCAAAGCATGAACACAAGATTTAGTGATAGCAGTAGTAAGATACTTCAAGCTTGTGCAAGTCACGACTCATTGTTTATGTCCCATAGCCATATAACTTGATGGTACAAACAAGCGGATGTGATTATTTGTGACTATATGGATCTCTTAGCTAGATCAAAGCCAGCTTTGAAAACAACAGGAAATGAATCCTTTATTATATACACTGTAATTTTTTTTATCATATACACTGAGGAGAATGGATTGGAATCATATACACTGAGGAGAATGGATTGTTCATTAAAAAACAAAAAATTGTATTTTACAGACGTAAATTTTTCTCAACTTAGAAATCTGATATTCTAAACCTATATTCTGTAAATAAACTCAATCATTTTTACTTTTCAAACATCTTTGAATAATGAGTAACAACAAAAGTAGAGATGAAACTAAAAGAAAAACAAAAATTGTCTTGTTTTTGAATTCAATTATTTTGGCATCAGTCAATGATATCTACGTCATATATTATGAACAGAGTTGTGATACTATTTTGTGAATTGTCAAGAGCTTGGAGTTAAATGTTAACTCTGATATTTAATAGTGCTAACATTTTTCCCAATTGTAATTCAGATTTCAAAAGTTTCTATTGGTTCTCTTTCAACAGAATTATATAGCCAGATGTTATTAATATTAAAATCAATATTTGTGAGTAATATATTATCTTTGCTTAACACTTCTATGCTGACAATTGGCTCCAAATAGATTTGCTTTTGACATGACTCTCTCATTTTTTTTATGTATCTTGTTTATGTATGTTTCTACTTAATATATATAATAAAGTCTTTTATTTGAAATTTAACAAATATAATTGCATTGATGGTTTATTGATCTCAAGGTTATGAAACTGATTTGGTTCTTTAACCACTAATTCAATTGGTTTCTGTTTTATTTGTCATTTAAAAAAAAAAAAAAAAAATGTGTAGCAAGCCATAATCTATCCCATTGGTGAAACATTGATAGTGTGTGGAACAAAGAGCTTAAAAGTTTAAAACTTACTTTGTTCCTCTAGATGATAAAAACAGTCCAAATTAATAAATGTACGTATGGTGCATTCGTTTGTAGAAACTAGAGACGAAAACAGCTGCGAGTAGTACTTCTAAGTTGCTACTTGGATAGTAATAAGCTAAAATAAAATCAAGTGCTATAGAGTGCACTTAGGATTTAGTGTTAATCATCATCAGCGATTTGTTTTTTCTGGATTGGTATTAGTTGGATGAGACTTTTTGGGGGTAGTTTTCTGCTGCCAGATGGCCTTCCTGATACCATTCTTTGCTTTCAAATAGGTTCTTTATTCCTTTTACATACTTAAATCCCTAGATGTTGGACATATTGTTTGTATGGGACATAAAACATCACAGCTCATCAAGTGATGTCAATGTGAAGGCAAATAGATATAGATGCACAAACACAGACATATACACATGTTCAGTGAGCTTCCATAGTTTTCCATCTACCAAATTATTCATAAGACATTCATCAGCCCAAAGCTATATGGGGACATTTGCCCAAGCTGCCATGCAGAAATCATACTTGAAATCAAGTGGTTGCAAAATGAACCTCTTTAATCCACACAGCCATTCCTGTACCTATTAAGAGAAATATATCAAAAGGTTTTGTGTGTGGTGGTGGGAGGTGCTTGTGTATTATGGCAGCAATTAAACATTATTGAGCATGTCTAGGCTTGATCTTCTACTTTTAACTGATCAGCTTATTTCATAATGTTTAGATTTTCGTTGTTACTGCAAATGAATATTCTATGCATTGACATGATACCCTAAATTTGTAGAGAACACGAGTGTTGTTGTGTAGTTTAAACTTGCATTTCAACCATGTAGTCTTGGGTTCAGTCTCACTACGCTGCACTTCTGGCATGTCTTTTACTATAGCTCCAGGGCCAATCAAATCCTTATGAGTGGATTTGGTAGACGGAAACTGCAAGCAGCCTGTCATATGTTATTGTATGTACTCTTGTCTAGACATAATGTGATGGTTGTAAATGAGTATTCTCATGATATGAGGTTTTATTTCTAGTCTTTTGTGGAATCGTGTCTTGCTGTGAAAATATATTACCTTGTTTGAAAACTGATGAAGATTGATTACATGGAAGAGCATCCAGCTATAGAAAATCTACCCCAACAAATTCTAATTCTTGCAAGTGGGCATTAAATGATGGTACACAGTTGAGAATCAAAGAACCTTGCATTTATTATCTTAATGGGATGAGAAAACTAAGTGAATTCTAGTAGAATTTGACAAAATTAAATGCTTGCCTTATTACAAATACGAATGGTTTCTAATTTAGGCCTAAAGCTATCAATTTTCACAGAAGAGGATTAGTTGATACCATTGACTCCAGTATGTGACTGATGCTCTATTTTATCAACACTGGAAGAATGAAAGGCAAGGTTGACCTTGTCAAGATTAACTCTGAATACAAAAAGCCAGAAGAAAAACCATAGAGCATTTTCCCATTACTCAAAATGATTCTTTCAGTTCACCTTGCAATAGCTTAGTTGGTAGAGCAGAGGACTGACTGTAGTATTGTAGTTTCATATCTTTTTGCTAAGAATAAGTGTTTAATTTAAATGTTTCATATTTTTAGAGACAAAAATGAATGTTCAGAGCATTCATATTTCCCAAAGGCTTTAATTGCATAAAGAATGTGGTTCCAAATGAGAATTAGAAATCTGGGACTTCTCACAATAACATACAACAAAGCTCTTGATAGTATAATGATTATAATGTTGTAATGTGATTGAAGAATCAGAATTTGCACATGCAATATAAACTTATGCTATGAGCAGTGCATATTATTATAAGATGCATTAAAATTAAGCTTTCTAGTTTCATTATAACTATGGTTTCAAGATTTGCCATTTTCATCAGTTTAATATTAAATGTGAATTATTGACTAAACAAAACTTTTCAGTTCTAGCACAAATTGATCTTTTATGAATAAAAAGATGCATTTATTTTGTTATTATGATGAAACTAGTATCTTAAAGAGGGAAGCTCTCTGTGAGCATTTGACATGCCAGGAAGAACAAATTTCCCTAAAATTATATACTGTTGCTTTAAGGAAGAGTGCAGTAGGTAATATAATTATAGATAGCTGAGTAATAGATAAGTTGCTGCAGGAATACCTATCAGAGATGACGGCCACTATTAATATCTTAAGACTGAACAAATAAATGGAATGTTACTTTTAAATTGAGGATTATAAATTTGAAAATATTTTTTTTTTTTTTATTGGAACCATGTATAATTGCCATTTTGATTTTTCTTCTTCTCTATTTTTGTTATTTCATTCAGCAATAATGTTTTGAATATTTGTATGCATTACTTAATCAGCCTTCAGTTTTTGATTGTTGCTGCTTTAAATGCTGAAGGGCAATGCTTTTTGAATGTTTATCAAAGCTGTCATTTTCCAAGTGAATTGACTTTTAAATATCATTTCATTAAATCTTTATTTAAATAAAAATAAATCCTTTAATTTGCCTAAATGTTATTAAGTTAAACATTTTCTTCATGTAATTATCAGTACTTGAAAATGTTAGTGCTGGTAGCCTTTTAATAAAAGACTTCAGTTTTTCTTCCATTGTTTATAGATTTTTCAAAAATTTATCAACTTTTGGTGTAGGTCTAGTGTCGTGTTCTGTATATATTTAGTGGCTTGAAATAATTATATCTTATATTGCAATTCTTATTCAGTATTTATTCACCATTTCCTTAAACAATTTTACCACATAAAACCACCTGTGCCAGCACCATGTTAAAAGCATCCAGTACACTCTGTAAAGTTGTTGGCATCAGGAAGGGCATCCAGCTGTAGAAATTATGCCAAAACAGACAAAATAGAGCTTGGGTAGCTCTCCAGCTGACGAGCTCCTGTCAAATCGTCCAACCCATGCCAGCATGGAAAATGGATGTTAAATGACAATGACGATATGGATTGTCTGATAAAAGCATTATACAAGTAGTATATTGTATATGCCAGTATATGGAATTAGGTTTTAAGTTTTTCACCCTCAATGCAGAAAGAACTAATCAATGACAGAGGCTTTACAAGGTAACACAACCTATTAGAAATAGCAGCCAAATCTTAGCTCATACCCTGCCATAAAAAAGAACAGAGGGTGACATGTTGGGTAAATTAATCTTGAGAGATACAGCTTTTTGTTTTTGTTTTTTTATTGAGGCTATATTCTATTTTGATTAATTTCTTCTCGGATATTTTTGATCTAATTGTAATATTGCAGATCTAGTTTTTGCTTTATTTTTCAGTTCTGCAATACTATCAGACATTTCAGATCTAATATGAATGATCAATATTAAAGGTTAAGCTTAGAATTGAAAGTGGTTATGAGGTTGCTATTCTATTGAAGAACATCAACATTCATAAATGGAGATGTTTTAAAGAACACCACATTCAACCTCATTTAATTTAATGTCCACTTTTTTATGCTTGGATCAGACAGAATTTATTGAGGCAGATTTTCTATGACTGGATTCCCTTCTTGTCACCAGCCCTCATCTGTTTCCAAGCAAGGTAATATTTCCCCCATAGCTAGACATTTATCCTGGAAGGGTGAAAACAAACAACCCTGATTGTATGACAGTGATCTCATGCAACTATGATGTCTAGACAAAGATATACATTCACACACAAAAAGAGCGTTTGTGTAGATTTGGTAAATGAGCGTCTTTCAATTCTCATTTACCAAATCTACACAAACGGCTTTGGTCAGCCCAGCGCCATAGCAGAAGACACTTGCCCAAGGTTCCATGCAGAGACTGAACCCATGATAACATGGTTGGGAAGCAAGCTTCTTAACCACACTAACATACCTGCACCTACATATTTGTAGAAAGTAGTATTTATGGATAATAGCAGATAAGTACTCTTAAAACTAGTTTTTGATTTGGGGTTGCTTTGAATCTATAAGTTGCTTGGTATTAGGAAGTCTATCTACTCAAACTTTTACTCTGGTTACACATTGTCTAGTGCATATGTTATACTTCACTACATTTGATATGGTCACAGATGTATTTCATTCGAAAGAGCATATCATAAAAGGAAAAATAAAATATAGATGTTGCTGGTAAGGTGAGTTTCTTTGTCGAGGTACTGTTTTTTGACTGAAAAATAGGGAAGAATAAACCATTTAAAAAATATGGTTGCTGAGGTATGAACACTGTTCAAAACTCAACCTATTTTAAGAAAAAATCTAGCAAATATAGTCTAAAGCACAAAAGCTAAGATGTATAATGAAAGATGGAAAGGTTTAAAGATTCTTTTTAGAATGGGGCAATGGATAAAACAGCTGATATTTAGGATGAACTACCTCAGAGAAAGGTTTAATTTCATGAAATAAATTTTTGCAAGCAATTTGGAATGAGTGCTGGTTGAGGAAAGACCAAGGTGTAAGTATGTGTGTGTGTCCCGCATTATCTCTACAAAAATTTCAATTAGATACACTGTTAGTTTGGCTTCAGTGGCCAGTGTCTATGAAGACTTTCATTTGTCTTCTAGTAACCGTTTGAGAAAAAGTAAGCTGCCAGAAATGCTTTGTGTTTGGATCTAATTCCACTGCATATTCTCTTGTGCACTACTTGTTCTAGAGGAACATCTTGTGTTGGAAATCACCGAAGTCTTTGCCACATTAAGCAAATAGATTTACCAATCTATAACAGGTTATTACCACCACTCACATTCCGAGATAACCTCTGAACTTGGAATTGCTGTCTTCTGGAAAACTATTTGTATTTTATTTATTACTTTCTCCTAAAGTGGAAAATTCTACCTTGTGTCACTTCTTTAAATGAACTGGGTCATTTATTGTTAATTGAATTTCTTGATGAGGACAGGGCTGATAGCCAAATTTTGCCACTTGTACTACTTGCTAACATTTTTTTTTTTTTTTAAATATCAAATTAAAAAAAAAAACTTCATGGAGATTAAATTTAATTTAATCTGAGTAAATTGAAATTGTGTAGTTTACTTATGGAAATTTAAAATTAGCTTTGGTACAATTCTTATTACTGTTTGAAGGTTTGCTATAGATATTTCAGTGTAAAGTTATTTACATTTGACCTTTAATGTGGTTTCGTAAACATTTAATCTTTGGTAAATAGAATTTTTGAAGAATGCTTACAACACCTAAAGCTGGGTAACAATTCATCAAGTCAGAACCAATTCATAATTTTTGTATAATACACGTAATAGCTGATTGTATAACTGGTGTGTGTACATGCGTGTGCGCACACACACAAAGCTTTTTCATAAAGTAATTGTTCTATTTAATTCACATGCTGTCAAATGTCACCAGATTCTCAATGAAGGAAATGGTAGTGGCCTTCATTGATAAATGTATATCTGGCAGAAAAATTATTAGTGATGAACACAATGTAAATATAAAAGACTGCAAATATGCTATATGTGTGGGTGTGTATAATGGTTAGAACAAAATATTGAGATTTCAGAAGATAGGTCCTGGGCATTTTGTGTGCATTAGTAGATTTGGTACAACCAAAAGGAAAGCTTCTCTTCTTTTGGGATGACATTTTGCATAATTTGTAAAAAGCTTTAATATGAACAGTATGATCATGTTTCTAAAATGTGATAGTGTATTTGATGGTCTATATAGTAAGGACAGGGTTAGTGTTTCACAAGAGCCTTTTTGGTGGGATTTGGTCATACAGTTATATAATTCCATGTTTTTTTTTGGTTGTGCGTGTGTATATTGCATTATTTCATGACTACTACTGAAATGCTGTCTTATTTTTGTGAATTTAATGGTATTTTGGAGTAAAGGATTTAGCAAGTTGGTCTGCTGGGAGAATGTGGTCAAAGATTTTTCTTGTTTGGTATGAAAGATAATATATGTAAATGAATGTATGTTAGTGCTACTAATCCCACTGGATTGAGCTGGTAAGAACAATTCGTGTTGAGATAGGATTTTTCATCCGGAGGCAATAGATATATGCTTTCTCTTAGCAACAATTTCAGATAGTGTTGCAAATATTGTCATTGGTAAAAGATATTTATCTCAGAGATCATTCTCAATAGCTATTTATGGAAAAGAATGTCTAACTTCACTAAATGTCTCCAAATCATTTCATCTTTGGTGTTACTTATCCACGTTTTGTAATCATAGGTTGCTTGGAAAGGTAGGCTAACCAGTTGCTTGTTGCATTCATGGTTGTTATTGACTTAAGGTTTTTTTCTTTTTATGCTTCATAATTCACAAATATAATTCCTATATCTTGTCCTGCCTAAGAAGAGAGAGGTTTTAGAAATATAATCTTTATAAAATTTTAAATTTCAAAAATGACCTTGAGGATGTGGGTAAATATAATCGTGTAACTTTAGAATTCATTAGCTTTGATGTTGATGGAAGTGGTCAGTTAGTTGGTTCTGCAAATTCAGGCACTATTGGAACCAGTTTCTATTTTGAGAATAAGAAATTTTAGGGTTTATAAGTCCCAACTCTTGAATGACTCAACTTTTTTTTTTAACTGTTCTCTCTCAAATTTGCTTTCTTATTGATAAGAGTTAGCTATGGTAGCAGAATGAAACCTTTTTCAAAACAGATTTTAAGGTTAGTCATCACCCATATAGTGATTTAATGATGCTGGTAAATTAATTAATCTTATAAAATATTTGCTTTGTCATTTTTTTTTTTTTTTTTTTTTTAACAAACATTAAAAAATTTGCAAGTATATACATTTTCCAACTGCTGACATTCATATCTCATTTTAATATTTTCCATGAACAAAAGAAAATGATGTTGATTGATACAAAATTTTAATTTCCCTACTAATGGTTTTAATTTAAATATGCAAGAATACTATACGATGTTTGATTGGTAACACAAACATAAAGGCAATCTTATAAATTGATCAGCTTAATATTTTATGCTAAAAATGATTGCGAAAAGAAATGTCATGTATTATGAGTTGATCACATTATAAACTAAGGAAAATCTATTTTACTTGTATAATTTTAGGAAGAAAATAGATGCTTAAATTAGTTTATGAAAATTAAAATTCTATATATTTTTCAAATGTCAAAGATTGTTCCAATTTTAGAATGTTAATTATACGTTCTATAAAACAGACCATAGAAATATTTAGATATTCTTACCTTCTAGCTAGTTTTCAAAAATTTACATTTTTTTGTTATAAATCTAGTAAAGTCTTGTGAATCCCATGCCTTCCTTTTAGCAAATTTTCATAATTAGCTTCATAAAAAGCCTGACAATGTCAAATTGAAATGTCCGAAGTGCAACAATCAATAATAAAACACTACTTTCAGGTTCTGTGTGTTATCAGTCTTTTTCATATCATTATATGTTAAAAACAGTTGATGTTGTATTATTGGTTTATAACAAATCCATGTCCTGACACTCATACAAAACTGTTCTTGAGTACAGTTATTTTATTCTCGAGCAGAAATAATTTGTAAATCAATATTGTATTTGTAGTGTATCTACAGTGAACTGCAGTATTTTTCTAAGGCTGTTTAGCATTCTTCTGCTACTAGCTTTGCTGTTGTAATAACACATAGTAGTTGCACAGCTGGCAAGATAGTGGGGTAGGTTATGTTGTTAGAATGACTTAAGTCATAATGATTTATTCCAAAAGGCATATTTTATGGTATTTGGAAGCTTGTATAGTGAATTACATTTCTAAAACTCAGAGCTTTTCACAAAATAACTAAGATTTAATTATATACCAACAAAGTAACTCCAGACTCATTTACAAGTAAATCTCACCAAATATGACTGTTACTTATGGATATAGATTTTATACCAGTATGTGGAACTGCAGATGATATATATTTTTATTGAATGAGTTTATCATTTTGCAAACTGCTGTTACTTCTATTAATGATTTCTTAGCTATGAGATAGTGAAGAAGGATCTTTGGGCCTCACAAAAGTTCAGTGAGAAAACTAGGTATAGAGGGCTACTCCTTAAAAACTGCTTAGCCATTTGGTAGGATTAGAAGTGGGGTTGAAATTAAGGGAATTGTAGTGGTTGTCTATCTTCTCTGTTCAGTTCATAATAGTTTTCCAGGTCACCACAGGCATATTCCCAGGTCAGTTCTGATAGAACAGACCGATGATCAAATGCATGTCAGTTGTGACCAGTCTTTTACTCGTATTCACAGAACCCAGGATTATGTCAAACATATCATTTTCTATGATGGCTGAGTGTCATTTGTGGACAATTGAATACTATTTTTAGCAGGTTAAACAACCGCATAGGAGTTTCTTCATTGATTAGCCACCAGTGCTCCCCTCCTCTCTTAACAGGTCTTTGTCTTGCAAGTTACTTGATGATCCTGCCAGTGCTGGTGCCATGTAAAAAAACATCCAGTCCACACTGTAAAGTGCTTGGTGTTTGGCAGGGTATCCAGCTGTAAAAACCATGCCAAAACTGACCTCACTTGTGCTTGTGCCATGTGAAAAGCACTCAGTCCACTCTGCGATGTGGTTGGTGTTAGGAAGGGCATCCAGCCATAAAAAAAGCCATGCCAAAACAAGTCTGGTGCAGTCTTCTGCCTGGCCAACTCCTGTCAAACCATCACACCTATGCCAGCTTGGAAAGTGGGCATTTAACAATGATGATAAGCTCCCTCAACCCATTACAACTTCTATCTACTGATGACATGGATTGCATTATAGAATCAGTGAGTTCTTGGAATTTGAAAAAGTACACCTGAGATTGTCTATTAGAAAGCTTGACCAAATTACTGAAGTACTAGATAGTCTTAAGCCCATAAAGGCTTCAAGAAAATTGTCTTAATGAGTATGCAAGAAAGGCAATGATTCAATATTGAGTTGGTGCAAACTGACTGGAGCCAGAATTTTATAAGTATTGTAGTAGCTTACAGCAGAAGTATCTATAAATTCTAGGCCTTGTATTGCTTAGTTGGCCTGGTGGAAGTTACTAAATTGTTAAATTTTGTATTAGTTTGTGCTGGAGGTAAAAATAGCCAAATGATTATAGTGAGGAGTGCGTTTTAGTAAATTACTAATCATGTAAACATTTAGTAAGTGGGGGCAGTTTCCTTTCAATAGAGATATTTCTAAGATGTGTGTGATGTTGAATATCATACTACGAATTGTGAATCTGCAGCTGTTTGGGAGGAATATGGTTTCTTGCATGTGCAATAACTTATATAGTGGACTTGACATTAGGTTTGATTGATATAAACAAAACAGACAGTTGCATTAATACGATCCTATAAAAGAAAAATATGATGAGAAAACTCTATTGTGGATGTAGCTTGAAGTGAGATCAGAAAACATTTCGTAACCTCACAGATAAAATGCAAGCATGTAATGCATGGTGAAGTACTGTATTGTAAATATATCCAACTTTTATCAATATTGATAAACAGGTCCTAAAATAATAAAAACGATTTGATAGTTTAAAACTACATTTTTACCCTGAATTTCTTGTTACTTATACTTTTTTCAAAGTATGTACTTACAAGTTCATTTATGTAAATGTACAATCACATATGGACAAATAGCAGTACATTAGATGCAGACAAGCTGCATAATGGCACCTAAAAAGTTATTGGGTGGGTAATAGATAATCTGAATTGCTTTTGTTCTTGAAATGTCAGTTTTTATGGAATGATTTTGCAAATGGTCATTAATCTTTGAAGCATATCTATGATCAAAATTCATTTCAGTTGTAACCATCCCTTTTTCTTTCAAGTAAAATGTACCCAATCTGCAATAGCCTACTTTTTTAACTCTTTAAAAGATGTTATTTGAAAGATTAGGCTATTCTAGCAGATTAAATTGCTATGTAGAGACTCTCTCAGCCCTCTACATTATTAGTCAGCAATATCGGTTGTATTTCACAATTTCCCAGAAATAGAAATTACAAAATAATTTATTTACTTTGGTTTTTAACTAAGCTGCAAGAATATTTTGGCCGGAAACTGCTGCTGCTGCTGCAAATAAAAAAAGATATAGCTGTTTCAGCATTTTTTTTCCTATTGTTTAACCATACTAACATTCTTTTTTCTATACAACCAATTTTAATCAAGTTTATTTTAGTGAGGAAATATATAATTCCTTGTTCTATCAAAGAACAAAATCTTTTGTCAATATATATATATTTTTTTAATTTACATGTAGAACAGCTGTTAGTCTATTTTTGTTTTTCTAATTAACTACTCTGTCAGGAAAGTAGCTAAACATGTGGATTCTTATCAGTGCTATAGCATTATTAGTTCCAGCTGAAGCTGTTCATTAGACACAATATGGTAGGCATTTAATTCTTTTAGCTTTGATAACATTTGATCTGAATATCAATTATGTAGATTAATGCTGATATTTAACCCTAAGTCAGCCCTGTTTGAACAGACCTATGATCAGAAATTTACATCCTTGATCATTGCAGATTTCTACATATGCAGAGCTACATCATAAATGTATTCTCTCTCTTTTTATGTTATCTTTTTTTTTTTTTTAAAGACAATTAGATGTAGTTTGGAGATTGTTTCTACTTCTAGCACTTTATGCAACCATGTAGAGGATTCTGCAATGACTAATTAATGTTTAGCATCTAGCTTAAAAATAGTATTGCAATGAAACACTTTGAAAGTAAAATGATTTGATAGAGGAACCGTCTTAATTGATATGGTTTGTCAAGCTGATCCTTGAGAAATCGAAGTTTTGCTACTGTTGACTTGTATCTCTGAGGCAGCATTATGTAATATAATTTGATATTGTGTTCTTAATTTGAGTATTATTTCTGAGCATTTGAGCCATCACTCTTTCACACAGTTTCTCATGTGAGGTGGGCAGCTCCCCTAAGATTGGATACTGTGAGGATTGAATAGAGAGCTGACAAATTGACAGGTTTCCAATTAAGATGGATTTTTAAATATTTTAAACTCGTCTGGCATCATAGCCAACAAAAAGTACCGTAAAAACCCATGTAATTTACGCACTTTTTTTCGCAAAAATAAAAGTAAACTTTAGTAGGTGCATAAATTACATGACTAGATTGTTTCCAGAATTTTTTGAAATTTTGTTGAAAAAAGGACAAAACAAACATTTGTACCGGAAATTGACTCATTTAATGTCACAATAGGTTTTTACAGAAAAAATAATGGCTTAAATATGCATAATGGAGTTGACTTTTATCTATGCTGGACAGTTTAATGCTTACTTCTTCTGTATAAATTTACTAAAACCATTAAATGGCTAACTAGTTTTTGAAGTCTGATGTTCATGCTGGCAAACACAGTCCCAACCATATTTTACATTGCTTGGAGTTTCTACCTATCGCAGTGGAGCACATATTTAATGTCTCCTTCGCAGTAAACAATTCATAAGTTCTGCCCATACTGACAATAATGGTAATGATAAATTTTAAGTTTGCTTGACATTTTATAAGTGTGAAAGGGATTAAAATTTTGTGTTGAAGGTTCCAACAAGAATGAGCGGAAAAGAATTCTGTTTACATAATCAGCTTGATCGGTCTCCTTCCTCTGTCAGTTGAGTAAAGTGTCATCCAAGCTGATGTTTATTGGTAATTAAACTTGATTTGCAACACCTGTGTGTATTTATCAGCTTTGTTTTTGTTGGTAATTCTCAACAACTTTTCCTGTGATCATGATTTAAGAAGACATACAGCAGTATACTAAAGATTGGACATAATCTCTTGTGGGCAAGAAATTTAAAATAAAGTAATAAACAACACAAACACTGTAATTTAATAGCTTTCAATATGATACCTGTTAAACAAAAATTATTTATATTAAAGAAAATTTAATAAAATTTAATCAAAAGTGAATTTATGGTAAACATGACTAACTTGAAAATTTTTTTCCCCTTGCTATATCGACAATTCTGAAAACTTTTTAAGTGCGAATTTTACATGAGTAGGAGGCTTTTTTTT
>JAOPJW010007584.1:48206913-48218111 GCA_027122535.1 Octopus maya | reverse complement strand
ATTTTCAGTTATGCAAACTATTTTTTGTGTACTTAAACTTCTAATTGAATAGAACAATGGATATTGGAAATTTACAGTGCTAAGTGCTATAATTCAAGATTATTTACAACAGAAGCAGTAAACAGTATACCTTAGTTTTTACCAAAGTCAATATTTTTATTGTGACATGCATTTGACTTTATAATTCATTTTGAAAACTTAAGTTGTTCTGAATTTGATTTCAAGCTTATGGTTTCTTCAACTAAGACAATTTAGACTCCTTATTAACAAAATTCATTACCCGGGTTTTTTTTTTCTTTTTTTGTCATAATTATAATTACCTTGTAGATTTGACAAATAGCATATTTTAGCTTCATAGGTAGAGAATATAGGGATGCATACAATTATGAAAAGATTTCTATTGTTATACTTTATATGTTAATATCATGATTTCATTTCATTTTAATTTAGTTTTTGCGATTCATTTATCCCACTAAATTATGTACTGGTGTTTGAATCATTCAGTTTTACTCCTTCCAAAATTTGTCAAGTATCTTGTCAAAAGCAATTCTCAGTTAAATGTTTGTTAGTTTATATACCCTGATGAATGAGGGTTACATTAAGTGTAATTATTGCTATTGTGAAATATGCAGATTATCTTGATATTTTGTTTGGGCATACATAACATTAACATAACATCCAAAATAGATTCTTTTATCAAATCCTATGCTTGATATCTAGTAACTTCTGCTCATGACAAATTATTTCATTTATAAATGAAATGTATTAAATTTATCTTCTAATTACTTTGTCCTTTAAATTAGGTGTTCTGTATTTTGTCAGATTCATATTAGATGACCAGTGTAGTTTTTGTATGCAAGTTTTTCTGTGATATTGTTTCACTTTCTGTCTATCAACCACTTAAGTCTCTGAACATACTCTTTTTCTTTTTCTATACTAAGTTTGTTTATTGGTAAGCTTGTTTTGCTGAAGGATGAGTTGGTTTTCTACAAGTACTGTTGCTGGTCATAAAATATCACATGACTAACAAGCTTTGAGCTTTTAATTTAAAGAGAAATATGTCTCTTTCTACACTCTACCTCTACATTTTACTTTTTTTCATTATCTGAGTTGGCAAACTATTTGTGATTTGTATGTCGGGTTTTCTTTATTATGCCTATTAACCATGATTTCTGTTGTCTAACATTTATACCAACCGAATTTTGTTAATGATCTTCCAAATGTAAAAGCTAATTCAATTGGAAATTCAAAAATTATAAAGATAAAGCTTCATTTGCTTTATAACTTTAGTAAAAATACAGTTTGAATTACTTTGTAATGATTGCTATTTTCCAAAAATTGCAATTTCCATTGCTTATAATTCTCCTGGTGAAGATATCAATATTAACTCTATCGAGGCATAATTTTAAACTGTTTCCTATAAGACAGAATAAATATTATTGTAACTATCCCCTTCCCTATCTCTTAATGTTACTAAGACTTTAGCAGCCTGGTTATTAAGTGGTATGAATTTTTTTTCTTTCAATTAAGCTTTCATAAACAAATCTGAAGGCTAGGGTGCTTTTCTACTCCCATCATTCTTATAAGCTGGCAATGCAATACTGCAAATATTGCAAAATCAGCTCAATTTTCTAAATATGCTTTCCTAGATTTCTTTGCATATTCATAAATATTCTTAGCTATTTTTTTTTTTTTTGTAACTTAGTATTTTTCCTAATATCTGTAATTTTGTTTTCATTTTTTTAGCAAAACCGTGTAGTTGGAGCCATGCAACTTTATTCAATGGAGAGGAAAGTAAGTCAGCCAATAGAAGGCCATGCAGCTGCATTTGCCCAATTTAAAATGGATGGTAACCAAGCTCTTTCTACGTTGTTTTGTTTTGCTGTCAGAGGAGCACAGGGAGGAAAGGTAAAAATTTTTTTAAATGTTTGGTTACATTTAAAAACATTTCTTATGTATGTCAAAATTGAATTACATGATTTCTCAATACTAAACATTAAGAAAGAGTATTTGAAAATACAATCCTGGCAGATTTTTAATTACATACTTTGTGTTAAATTGGTTAATCAGGTAAAGTCAATTGCTGTGGTAAAATGGTTTTCCTTTTAGAGAATTACATTGTAATTATGTTTACATATGGAAATTCTGCATATTTTACTGAATTATATTTTACATTGTTAATTTCTGACTCTTGTTCTTGAAAACTTCTTGTCTAAAGATAACTGTCTTTAAACAGTAAAGAAAAATGTTAAGTGTATCTCAAATGACAGTATCATCATCTTCAGTTGTTAGCATGAGATGGACTCAGAAATTCAAGGAAAAATAAATAACCTTACTTTTAAATATAACTATTTTCTAAAATATCTATGTAATGTACTGGAAGTTCCACTTGTTAACATAAAGCTAAATCTCGAACGCAAGTCAAATTTGTAGGATTTCTAATTTTTAGTTTTACATATTTATATTTAAGGACTAGTTTTTCCTATTGTTCATTAAATAACAAGAATTTTTTTAAATATTAGTCTTGTACATAGATCAGCCATTTAAATATAAGTTAATATCTCTCAATTCAGAGTTCTAGTCTTTATCAGAAATAATTCCAAAGGGCATGTACTTGATTGTGTTCATTGTTCATATTTTATTAATGATGTGCTTGTTTGTTCTATTTCATATAGCTACATATCATTGAAGTCGGTCAGCCACCTCAAGGGAACTCACCATTTACAAAGAAAGCTGTTGACGTTTTCTTTCCTCCTGAAGCCCAGAATGACTTTCCTGTTGCTATGCAGGTAATGCTCTTATTATATACTATTAAAATATCTTGGAAATTGTGAACTGGTTTTTCTTTTTTTTTTTTCTTCCTTTCTATATTTCATTTATCATTTGTAACATGTAGGTTAATATTTTTATTGGAAAGTAAAAGCCAAGAGCTTTGCATAAATGTATTTATAATTTAAATAAGATAAAATTGTTTTAATAACAAATGTATCTTGGTAGGATCATTGTGACAATAATAAATATACACTCTATGTAAGTTTCACTCCTTTATTATCAGTCAGTTGGTTAGTTACTTAATCAGCTAATCTATTGCTTATTTTTGAGATTTGTGGGAGACCTGGGGGAGAGAGGGTGTCCTTGATGAGGTCGTGAATAGTAACGAAAGGACTTTAGCAAATAGCTGTTTGATTGATTAACCAACTGATAAAGCAAGCAATAAGTTAGTTGGTTAAATAACTAACCAACTGACTAATAGTAAAGCAGTGAAATTAAACTAGTGTGTTGTTATTGGCATAAAGACCCCCTAAAGAAGCATCAAAGTTTGTTTCATCACGAGTTCACATCAATCTCACAGACCAAATACAAGAATGAAATATTTTAAGTAACAATTTTTTTTTAAGGCCAAGGTTAATGTGGTTAATGATTAACTTGACCAGTGTTAGGTTTTACTGAGTTGCAATTCTGAATAATAAGAATTGGGTGAAGTTTGTTGGATGAGAAGTCCTAAAAAAAAAAGTACTTGTTTTGGGGATTTAATTTTCAGTTCAGCTATTTGACTTACGTATGGTTGTGGTGAAGGCTTCGGTTATGTGATAAGTAAAGGTGTTGTGTTGGAGTTGTGTTTCCTTGGTATGTGTCTATCTTACTGTTGAGACCACCTCATCAGGTCTCCATTAAATCATGTTTTCAATAAAGACTAATTAATATTATTTGCATATTGGAGTGAAGACTAGAAGTAGCAGCATTCAATTGAAAGAGGTAAAACGTTCAAGTGAATGAAAATTGTTACTATTTGAAATTAAATACTGAATTTCTGAATCCTGGAGATTCACTTTTTTTTTTCTGTCATCTAAATGTATGTTAGTAAAAATTGAATTCAATTGAGGTTGGGAGAAGGTTGATTCTATTTTCAAAAATGGAAATTACCTTCCAGTTGAACAGCAGACAGATGTTCATGCATAGCTGTGTGGTTGAGAAGTTCACTTCTCAGCAATCTGGTTTTGGTTTGTGTTTGTGCAGCAAGTTTAACAAAACGAAATTCTATTGGAATTATTGCATTGATCAAAAATACTTGAAGCTTTGGACTTGATCTTAATTACATCCCTTTGAAACCTGTCAACTCCTTTTTTTTTTTTTTCTCTTATGTGACTAATAAAATAATTACCTAATAACATACTGTAGTACAGACATGATTAACTAAAATACTTGAAGGTTGGTGAGGATTCAGTGACTGAAGCCTAAAAAGAAGAAAAAAAAAACTTGTTTTAATTTAATTGTGACCCCGCCCTTTGTTTCTAAGATTGTATAACAAAAATTTAGAAACAAAAACCAAGAAAGATGGTACAATGTCAATTACTAATGTAAATTTTTATCTGTTTTAGACAAGCAATAAACATAATGTGATATTTCTAATCACCAAATATGGCTACATACATCTCTATGACATAGAAACTGCAACATGTATTTACATGAACAGGATCAGTGGTGATACCATTTTTGTAACTGCTCCACATGAGCCCACTAATGGAATCATTGGTGTAAACAGAAAGGGACAGGTAGGCTTGTTTTTTTTACCCTCTATATTTGCAAAATTACTTGTATTTTTCGCAGCTTTCACCACACAGCATATTTGATAATTTAGTGTCTAAGTAAACATGCTTAGTCATGTTGAGAAAAAATTGATTTAGAGTAGGACAACCCACTACTCCTTGTAAATGAGAGTACTTGACCACGTAAACTTCAGCTTTCCTAAGACTTTCTTATTCCGTGTGTGTGTGTATATATGTATGTCTCTCATTTTGTTTCTCATATTTTCTTTTATGTTTGAAGTAAATCCTGCTTGCATCATAACATAGAGTAAATTGCACAATATGTGTTGATTGTAAGGTTTTTTTCCAGATTAGTTTGCAATAAACAACTCTCTTCATTCTCTCTATCTCTCTGTCATTCAGTTGCCTACATTTTCTTTTACGTCTGAAGTAAATACTTCTTGCATAGTAACATACAGAAAATTATACAATGACATATGTTGATTGTATAGTTTTGTGGTTTTCATTTTTTATCCAGATTAGCTTGCAATAAAGAAATGTAGATTTATACAATTTTCTCATAAAAATCATGGTCAAAGATAAAATTCTAAGTTCAGAGTTCAAATCTCACTCAAGATGACTTTCCCTTTCGTTCTTTTGGTAATAGTAAACTACCAAAGTACTGATGATGATACTAGCATTTATATACTTGATAAAACCCTTGGAGGTGATGCCCAAGTTTGGTTGCGATTTAATGACTCTCACTTAGAATATTTAATAATTGATGTGTGTTTCAACTAGTAATTTTTTTAATTGACTAATTTATCTTTTCAATAATTCTTATTTTGATGTCATCTCTATTTGCTATTAATGTGACAGTTATATTTTTAAAGGCCAATTTCATTCTCCTATATCTTGCTCATTTAGAGCTATGTTCACAAAGCTGATCTTAGTGTTTTTGCTACTATTATTTTTGTTGAGTTGGCTTTTGATATGGGCACATCTTAACTAGTTCTTACATTTCTTTGCCATTTGTGTATATCAGATACACCGTCATTGCAGATCTTGGAAGATTTATTTCTTATTGCATTACTGATTTGTTGGATCAGTATACTACTTTCTGAATGAAAAAATTGTCTGGGCAAAAAGCTTGGCATTATATAATTATTCTTATTCAATAATTTCTAAACTACTAATTAATAGTTGTTAATTGCATTTTAAGGTGTGTGTGTGTGTTTTGTTTCAGTTTTTTGTTTCTTTTTGTTTTGTTTTCTTTGTCACTTGGAAAATATTCTATTTTCTAGGTTTTATCTGTGAGCATTGAAGAAGATAATGTTGTTCAGTACATCACAACAACTTTACAAAATCCTGATCTTGCTTTGCGCTTAGCATCTCGTTGCAACTTGCCAGGTGCAGAAGATCTCTTTGTTCGCAAGTTCAATAACCTCTTCCAGAATGGACAGTATGCAGAAGCAGCTAAGGCTGCTGCTGGAGCACCAAAAGTAAGTTTATCATTGTTTCAATCTGTATTTATGACTCCAGAAAACACTTGTTAAATTAGAAATATACAGAAACTTATTTCAATGTAGTTCCTCATTGTCATTGTTTAACATCTACTTTCCCATATTTGCATGGGTCAAATGAAATTTTCTGAGGCAGACATTCTGCAGCTGGATGCCCTTCCTGTTGTTGACCCTTGCTTGTTTCCAGGCAGAGTATTATTTCCCCATAACTAGACTAGTTTTTCTTGGAAGACTTGAAATGAACATCACTTGTATGAGAGTGCTTATATATAATCATATTTTGTCAAGACAAGAGTACACACACATGATGGACTTCTTCGAGTTTTCATTTATTAAATCCACCCACGAAGCTTTGGTTAGCCCAGGGTTACAACAAAAGACACAGTTCTGGGCAGTGGTGGCAGAAAGGCATTCTGTATGTGGTAGATGTACAGGTGTGTTAAACAGTAAAAACACTCATGAAATATATTCTTTCAAATGCTTGCATTTGCTAGAAGCAGTACAAGTATCTTTTACCTAGGTGGCCTAATTAGCAAGGGAGGTGGATGCTGTGAAAGTTTAATAATAGCCAGAGTAAGGACATGTTAGCAAAAGTTAAATTTGTGAAATTTAATCATTATTATTATTATTATTATTATTAAAAAGAAAAAGCTACTCAGAATGCCTATGTTTGTAAACTGACACTTGAGATTGAAGAAATGTACCTTTCTATATCTAGTCCCCTTTATAACTGAAAAAGTAAAACTGTTGCATTCTTTTTCTTTTTTCTCTAAAAAGAGATGTTCTTTCTCATAAATTAAAGGGACAGCATTTTTTGAATGGAGTGTATTGGTTATACGTTTATTTTATGAATAATTTTGATTTTATTTCTTTTACAGGGTATCCTCAGAACACCACAAACAATTCAACGTTTCCAACAGGTTCCTGCTCAACCTGGGCAAACATCACCTCTTCTGCAGTATTTTGGTATCCTTCTGGATAAAGGTCAATTGAACAAATATGAATCTTTAGAACTTTGTCGACCCGTACTTCAACAAGGGCGTAAACAACTTTTGGAAAAATGGCTGAAAGAAGACAAGGTAGAGGCTAGATTTGATAATCTATGTACATATATTAGTAATTCAACCAACTCTAAAGAACTGTTGAAACTATTTTACTTTGAATGTAAATCTTTTAAATATCTGCAAAATTTCATCTTTGCAATAGTTCAGAATATTAAATTTTTAATGTATATGCATATAATTTCAGCTTGAGTGCAGTGAAGAACTTGGTGATTTGGTTAAAGCTGCTGACCCAACCCTAGCTTTATCTGTGTACCTCAGAGCAAATGTTCCAAACAAGGTAAATATTCTGCATTTGTTTCACTTGAGCACTGAGAGTGAACAAGATAGCTTATATATAGTCATAGAAATAGCCTAATCTCCCTCAAATTTCACCCTGTCATCTTAAAGAAGGACATATTCAATGGTAATGTCCAATGTATGCCATGACTGATGAAGTCTGGATTGTCAATGTTGGAATGATTTTGATTATATGACTTTGTTTTGGGATGGTGTGGGGCTAAACATCAACTACTCCTCACTAGTGAAATGCTATTAAATCCATTTTCAAATATAAGGTTTGAAATGGAAATATAGGAATAAAACAACCTTAAATGTTATTTGAAAGTGTAATGATTACATTAATTACTTCATAAATTTCGTCTATGAAAGATCTATGTATTAAATGACTATTTGCTCTAAGAGTTTAATTTTCTCTTTTAGGTGATCCAATGTTTTGCTGAAACAGGACAATTTCAAAAGATAGTCCTTTATGCCAAAAAAGTTGGTTACACACCAGACTATATCTTTTTATTGCGGAACATAATGCGCATGAACCCTGAACAAGGACTTCAGTTTTCACAGATGTTGGTTCAAGATGATGAGCCTCTTGCTGATCTTAATCAGGTAAGTTTCATAATTTGCTTTTATTTTTTTTTTAGTCCTTATATGTTCACATTTATACTGGTTCCTTATTTTCTTATAGATTGTTAATACTGGTTCCTTATTTTCTTACAGATTGTTGATGTTTTCATGGAATTCAATTTGATTCAGCAATGCACATCATTCCTATTGGATGCACTCAAAAACAACCGTCCTTCTGAAGGACCTCTCCAAACTCGCCTCCTTGAAATGAACTTGATGTCAGCCCCACAGGTTGGTTTTCATTGTGGATTCTGTATTTATTCATTAACTTGTAATTTTGTATGATAGCTAAAGTCAATTATCTGGTGTATTTGACCAGTTAAATAAATTGAAAATATAAAGTTTTTCCTCTAACAACATATGTTGCTTCGTATTTACTTTCCCATACAGGAAGTAAATGTTAAAAAGTTCATCTTGACAGTATTCCTTAATATCAAGCAGTATTTCTCTTACTTGAAAAAATGTTATTAACTGTATGCTGCAAATGCGGAGTAAAAAAAAAAAAAAACTATTGATCAGTACTTCCTTTCCATTTCAGGTGGCTGATGCAATTCTTGGCAACCAAATGTTTACACATTATGATCGTGCTCACATTGCACAGCTGTGTGAAAAAGCCGGTCTTCTACAAAGGGTAAGTTCATGTTTACACATTTTATTTTTTTTCCTAACCTATTAAAATTGTTAATGACAGGAGTGTGTTTATTAACTACTTGTGTCAAATCAGCAATTGACATGCACTAAAGCTAAATTATTTTAATTTATTTCATGGATCCTGTCCCCCTCTCCACATTCTTTTCTATGCCATTCAACTTGAGTTGTCCTATTTATAAAGCTACATATTTCAATCAAATAGACCTGCACATTTTGAATATTTCCTGTGCTTTTCAAACAAGCCTTTTTTTTTTTTTTTTATTGAAGATGCTGTTTTTGTCATGTCAGCCTGATCCAAAACTTGGTATGGTAGTAACTGAAATAGCCAAACTTGTTCCAAGCTAAAAATTGAAGCTAACTTCATTTTTCTGGCTACTACTGTTTATCAAGCCAAACCTAACGGCCATGAAGATATTCTGAATGAGACAGCTCACCTGTGTTTTAAATATTTCTTATGGCAAACAGTGAGTGAGTGGGTGGGAGGTTCAAACTTATTTGAAAAGTATTTTCTAATGAAAAAAAGACTAGACAGATTTTTTAGCTACTAGCAATGAAGACAGAAAATTGTATTTTACACAGAAAAATAATTGTATTTATTTTCTACATTTCTTTTAGGCTCTGGAGCATTATACTGATCTTTATGATATTAAAAGAGCTGTTGTCCATACCCATCTACTCAGTCCTGAGGTAAATCCATCCAAACCAAAAGATTTTATTGTGATTAAAGGTTGCATATAAATGACAAGTGCTTGTTTACTTTTTATACATTATAGTTTTTTTTTTTTTTTTATTATAGTTATTCATTTTATTCTGCAACCTGTTTAAATTAAAAACCATTTATTTGTTTTTCTACAATCATTTTCAGTTTCTTATTGTTTGCCAGTTAGATTTTATATGAAATTGGTTGACTTTCAAAAATAAATCTATTAAATAATTTGTAAAATTTACTTTTAAGTTTGAAAATATTAATGCTTTGTTCTCTTTTTGTGTAGTGGTTGGTGACATATTTTGGTTCTCTCTCTGTTGAGGATTCTCTTGAATGTCTGAAAGCTATGCTTCAGGCCAACATACGCCAGAACTTGCAAGTCTGTGTACAGATTGCATCAAAATATCATGAACAGTTGAGCACCAATGCTCTCACTGACATTTTTGAGTCTTTCAAGAGTTATGAAGGTAAGAAATACTGTTAAATTGAATCATTTTATTCACTTAACATATCAGTTTTCATTCTTTATTGAGGTGAAGTAATAAACATTCAGGAAAATGTCATTAAAAAAAAAAAATACATATCAAAATATTTTGTTATATTTTATTTATGGGTTCTTATTGTATAAATCTATGTATTTCAATCCTTTTAATTTTTTTTTCTTTTTGAAAAAAGAATATTCCGTCTTTTACTCAGATTTTTCAAATGTTTATTTAAAGCGAATAGCCAATTGTTTTTGACTATTTTGTAAAAGAAGAAAAGATTTGTAATAGATTTCTAGAAGATAATGCTTATCTTCTAAATATTTAAAAGATGTTCCAACATCTTAGTAGGCTAGATTGGTTGGAAGATAGGTTGTACAAATTAATTTCACTATTAACTTTTGTAAACTGTATAGAAATGGATTTTTATTTACTTAAAATTAAATTTCAGGATTTAAAGTTGTACTTGTGTTTATTACTTATAAATTCTTTAAATTATTTAAAGTACTGAAGTTATTGCATTCTAATACTGTACAAGTTTTTCTTTAGCTGTATTACAGAACTCTTAGTTTTATATTTCACATATTTTTGTTAATTTATTTAAAATGTGTAAGAGGTCATCTTCATTGTATATTACTGTAATTATTATAATAATAAAAATTAATATTTTTTTTTTTGGTTTTTCTTGCAGGTCTCTTTTATTTCTTGGGATCAATTGTCAATTTTAGCCAAGATCCTGACGTCCATTTCAAGTATATCCAAGCAGCTTGCAAGACTGGTCAGATCAAAGAAGTTGAAAGAATTTGCCGAGAAAGCAACTGTTATGATCCAGAGAGAGTTAAAAATTTCCTAAAGGTATGTAATATTCTCATGTTTTTTTTAGATGAGGTTACATAGATAAATTCTTTTGTTAGTTTTAGCCATAGGACTGTGATCATGCTGGTGTACTACTCCCTAATAACATTTTCTGTTATTAATCTGGTGTTTATAGTGGTGAGCTGGCAGAACCATTAACATGCTGGATAAAAATGCTTAGCAACATTTTATCCATCTTCATGCTCCGAATTCATATTCTGTTGAGGTCAACTTTATCTTTCATCCTTTTGGGTTCAATGAAATAAGTCCCAGTTGAACACTGGGTCAATGTAATCAACTGATCTCCTCCTCAAAAATTTCAGGCCTTGTGCCTATAGTAGAAAGTATTATTAATCTGATGTTTGGAGAGTAACAGCAGATTCTTACAAGGTTTCAATTTCAATATGAACACTTAAAAATGGATAATTTTGTATCATAGAACTAGGGGTAGTCTCAGGCAAGTTATTATCTAAAGCAGGGGTCAGGAAACT
>JAOPJW010007584.1:48192354-48206107 GCA_027122535.1 Octopus maya | reverse complement strand
TAGTTTGAGTTGGTTTCTCTGCATTCTGTTCGTTTAACCATTTCTCAAACTGTGTTTGAGTGCATCAAATGCATCAAGCATTTTAAGAGGTATTTGATGCTGAAATACACTAACATATTAAGGGTGTTCTTTTAAGTCCAATATAATTTCTTGATTTAATTTTATGAGTAGTCTATCTTTTATATGTGGTTTATATTCTTAACCTAACTGTTTATGTGTCATTAAAACTTTTGAAAATTCCATGGTACCAAATGTGTGTAATTTTCGCTTTTAACTGCTGATCATTCTAGCCAATAATTTGCTTTCTACATTAAAGAGAAGTATAAGTAGGAATTTGTTAGCATTTGATGCCATCAGGACAAGAAAAAGACTAAAGAGAAGACATCTTAATTTCATGAGAAGTCTAGGCATACATAGTAGATATTTTCAAGAATGAAGAAAAATGATGTAACTTCTCATTAAGGGACAAATTCTACACACTGTATTACTCAACACTGATCCTAAACAGAAGTTCAGAACTAATGTCCATCGGCTGTCATAAGTAGAAATTTTTGACTGATAAGCCAAAATATTCAGCTGAGTCAACCAAATTGATGTCATATATCACAAGACCATCATAACAGCGGTTAAATTTTATTTTCTCAGTTAAGTTCAAAAGATGTAAAGTTAAATTGTAATCAATATTATATTTCAGTTAAATACTAACCTTGGTCCCCACATTTTCTCTGTGGTATGGGCATAATGGAGAGGATAATTCAACTTGCTTTCTTTTTTTGCATAAATATTTTCAAAATGAGTTAAGCAGCAGAGTTATCTGAAACCAAATGCAAACATATATTGTAACATAAAACCTCATACCAGGGTTATGTGATTTTGGGGCTGTGCCTTTTACCATAGTCCCAGACCAACCAAAGCCTTATGGGTGGCCTTGATTAATAGAAACTGAAAGAGCTAATTGTGTGCAAGATTTTGTCTTGACATCTCATGATAGTTGTAAATGAGTGTCACTGTTTTACAAGTGGCATTATTCATTTCCAATTTACTGTGAAAACATATCTGGCTATGAGATGGTATTACCTTGTTTAAAAATGGGTAAGAAGGGTTGCTGACTGACAAAAAGGGCATCCAACCACAGATCTGCCTTGACAAATTTCATCTGATCCAGGCACACATGGTAAAATGAGAAGATACACCTGTTTTTAAGTGATAAAAGCAAGCTCAGTAATTTTATGCTGCATATAATGCTGTACAGTTTTAGTTTGTGTGTGTGTGTGTGTGTGTGTGTGTGTGTGTGTGTGTGTGTGTGTGTGTGTGTAATTGTTGCAAAAAAGAGGTGCTTCAATAATTTGTCTACAAGCTGAATCTATTTCTTGATTTTATATTTGTTACCTATGTTGCTAATATTTTGGGAAAAGGCATAAGCATTACAATTTCTCCATCCCATTTCACAACCTAGTTAAATCTATAAAGATTCTACTTAACTAATGGACTAAATTACTTTAACAAAGATAATTTAATATTTGTGTGATAAAGCATCAAATTAGTGTTTGAATGTTGTGCTGCTTCTTCTGAAATTCCTCGATTAAACATTGATTATTGAACAAAGAATTTTTTCTTTTTTTTTTTTTTAACTGTGTAGGTAAACCCTGGCCGACTCCCTGTTGTCGTGGGAGGCCTACTTGATGTTGATTGCTCTGAAGATGTTATTAAGCAACTTATTATGGTTGTGAAAGGACAATTTTCCACAGACGAGCTGGTTGAAGAGGTAGAGAAAAGAAATAGGTATGTTATCTCCTGTTATATCTACTACTAAAGCTTTCTTGCAAGCTCATTTATTTCCTTTCTTTCTCCCTTTGTCTTCTTGTGACTGTTTGCTTTTCAGTTTCTCCTTTCTTGCCATGTATTTCAAACAACTTTTTCTCTCTTATAAAGGTGTGAAGTTTTCTGAAATTTGACTAATCTGTCTTACCCTATTGGGAAGACAATACTTTCTCTCCCTTCAAATTCAAGATCGGTGTGTTTTTGATATTTTAAAATTGTACATATAAAAGCATCACACTTCAGTATACTTAACAATTCTCACAAAATAATCTGTATATACTTTGCAATGTGTCCTTAAGACATTTAATTTTGAAAGCCAAACTTAAGTTATATGTACATACACATGCATGTGGCTGTGTAGATATGGAGTTGGCCTTGTTCTCACATAGGTCTCTATGGCATTTTGAGCAAATTATCTTATACTATTCTCTTAGGCCAACCAAATTCTTGTGAGTGAAATTGGAAGACAGAAGCTGTATGGCAGCTTGTGTGTATATATGTGTCAGTATTTAAATTCTACTGAGTTCAAATTCTGCCAAGGTCGACTTTGCCTTTCATCCTTTCAGGGTCAATAAAATAAGTACCAGTTGAATACTGGGGTCGATATGATTGACTTATTCCCCCACCCCCCAAATTGCTGGCCTCATGCCAAAATTTGAAATCAATATTTACATTCCACATCCTCACATGAAATAGTGGACAAAAAGACTAGTGATGTCATTGTTGACTTCCCTTAATATATCAACCACTGTACATTTATAGATAAATGGAATAAAAAATAGAAATGGATGAGTGACAAGAAGGGCATCTGACTCTAAAACAGTGGTCAAATAAGTATTCATCCAATCCATTTTAGCACAGAACTAACAAATATATGGCGAATCGATAGCAGAACCAATAGTGTCAAAATACTCTGTGGTATTTGGTTATATTCAAATCATGTTCTGATCCTCTTTATCTTTCATTCTTCAAGGTTGATAAAATAAGTGCAGGAGCCAATATAATTGACTTTAACCTAAAATGTGAATACCCGTCATAGCCACTGACTAATGATGGACAGTAATGAAATGAGAAGAAATTGTGAATCTGGATTCTGATTTTTCTAAGTGTTCTGTTATTTACTTTTGCAGATTGAAACTCCTCCTTCCTTGGTTAGAAATGAGAGTTCATGAGGGTGTGACTGAATCAGCCACCCACAATGCCTTAGCCAAAATTTACATTGACAGTAATAATAATCCTGAAAGATTTCTGAGGTAAGAAAAATTTTAATTTTTTCTGTGACATCTCTGTCAAAAAGTAAAATAAATGAGAAAAATAAAGTATTTAATATATGGTTGCTTAGCTCCAGGGCCAACATACTATCTAAAGCATTGTAGTCATGATCACCCTGTCTTTCATTCAGACAGAATTTGTATACAACTACATTGTCCAACGTATTTGTCATCTTTTTAAGATAGTAGGGTGTGTAAATTGAACGATCATTTAAGGATTTTATATCTGGCCTCAAATTCAATGTGTACATTTGTTATGCAAAATAATCAGTCACTATTGTTGCTACTATTGTGTTGTAGTGTTTTTCATCACTTTTATTTTTACATAGTAGTTAACTGCACTAATTGGTTCCTGTTCTAAACTATTGGGTCATCTCATGAATAATGCGTTTTTTTTTTTTTTTCAGTTGCATGAACTAAAAGTCAGGGGGGAATGGGATAAACTATCTGCATCAACTTGCTATAAAAGCAGGTAGTAGTTTTGACTTGTACTTAATTTTAGTGCAAGTTTTGAAGAGTGTAGTTCGATTTTAAGTTATTTTTTTCAAAGCTATAACTAGAAGTGACAAAGGATCATATTCAGCATATTTTGCTTTATGAGTTCAATAAAGACAACAATGCAATGGAAAGTGCAAGGAATATTAATACTGTCTATGGGGATTGGACAATAAGCATAAACCAGTGTCAATGATGGCTCCAGAATTTCCGGGCTGGAAATGACAGCCTAGAAGACTAATCTCATCCTAGATCTGTAGAGCTCAACAAAAATGTCCTGTAAGCCGTGGTGGAGCACAATACCATCATAACTGTTCAAGAACAAGCAGAGAAGCTTGGATTTGGTCATTCAATGAGTCATTCAAGTCAGTGCTAGAAGGAAAATGACCTTTTTTGGTTTCAAAACAAAAGGTGTTCTTCCATCAGGATAATGCTTGGCTGCATACAACAAGGATGACATTAAAGGCTGGAGCAGTTTGAATGGGAAATGATGCCCACCCACCATATTTGCCAGACATTGCCCCATCTGATTATCATTTATTCCGCAGTCTTCGAAATCATTTGTAAAGAAAAATATGAACTCAGTAGACGAGGTAAGAACAGTACCAGAGGAGTATTTTTCATCACAGACAAGTGAATTTTGGAAGAGGTGCCTCTTGGAAGAGCATTATAGAAAATGGAGAGTATATTTTAGATTAAAAAAGAACTTTATCTTAATTTTGAAAAATAAAAGTATTAAAAAAAGCATTATTTATGGGATGACCCAATATTTATGGGTATTCTTTGAGTACATATGATACTTAAAGAATTTAAAACTTTTCATATCTTTATCATTATTTACTACTACTATTCAAATAATTGATGTTCTGCTGTTATTTATTCCACTAAGCATTAGTACAGTTTACATTTGGCTGATATCTATTGCTGTTTATTCCTACTTTTTCTAATTACATTTTGTGTTCTCACCTTTTAATTCTGGGTACATTGTCATTTAAATGAAAATAAGTGTTCTAAGCAAATACGTAAATTATTTCTCTTCATAGTAACTCGTGTACTTTTCTTTTTGTATATCAGTTTGTGTGCATATTGTTGTAAGATAGATTAACTTCCTAAAATTTATATCTGTTTAAAAGTAGGAACTGTATCATTGTAAATTATTGCATGATGTTGCCGTAAGTATTTTTCTTTGCACAAAGGGGAAAGTGTTTCAGTATTAGTATAATCAATACCTAGAGATGAGTAAGGACCTGCTGTGCAGTAAATAATTTAGTTTAGCTTTACACAATAACCATGCATGGTTGAAGTATGAGACTAGATTAAGGGTTTCTATTCTAAATATTCTATTCGGGTTTTACTTTTGAAATGGTAATAAGACCTGGTTGTACTTCATGTGAAAAATTACACCTTAAGCCATCAATTCTGTTACAGAGGATACAGCTGGTATCACTATTAATTCTCTTATTGGAAGTACTGTCTATTTTTAGCAAGTTGAGTAAGCAAATAAATAGAAACTCTCTCCTGGCTTTTGGTAGTTCCATGAGATACACCATTTTGTTACATATTCTTCTGTGTATTCACAGAAACTGAAGTCAGCCTATTGCTGCTTTAGCTCCATTAGTTGAAGCCTTTTGTTTTAGTTGGATGCATTCTTCCTCATATGTTATGCATAACTAATTTTACTGAATTTTCATGATAATTAAACAACTTAGTGGATGAAAGATCATTCCTGGTTAGATATGTATAAAACAGTCAGTGGTTGCATTCTGTTTTCTTGTCTTGTCCTAATATTTGTCTATTCTATTTGATTTTCTTTTATCCTTACTAATGACAGAGAAATGGGTTAGCTACTGATTATTTGATTTCTTAAGTGAGACCTTTTTCTTCTTCCATTTATGCTATGAGAAAAGTTAAGATTACAAAACTCTATGCCCTTCTCCTAAGCAAATATCAAAATGTCTTGCCTGAAGAGACAATATTATTTGTTTCTAATTTATTGTTTCAGAGAAAACCAGTACTATGATAGTAGGATTGTTGGCAAGTACTGTGAGAAACGAGATCCGCACTTAGCTTGTGTGGCTTATGAGAGAGGATTATGTGATCAGGAATTGATTAACGTGAGTTAACATTTTTTTTGAAGTTTGTGATTTCACTTTGTTCAAAAAATAAAATAAAATAAAATATAAAGCCTATTTTACATCATAGCTAAAAAAAAAAAAAAGAATAAAGGCTACAGTTACAATGAATGCAAGTATTATTTATACTTTTTAAATATCTTGTTGAATTACTTGATCTTAATGTTTATTTACATCAATACATAAAAATACATGTCCATTTTTGGAAATGTTGACATATAGATTAAAATGTTTACTTGGGTTAAGTAAGGGATTATTTATTTCTTTTCTTTTTTTTTTTTTTTTTTACTTGTGACATTTTGTTCTTGATTTTATAATATGTAATTGTCTAAATTTTCTATTCTTTCTGTTGTAGGTTTGCAATGAAAACTCTTTATTCAAGAGCGAGTCTCGTTACTTAGTTAGAAGAAGGGATCCAGATCTTTGGGCTATTGTGTTAAAAGAAGAGAATGAATATAGAAGACAACTCATCGATCAGGTTAGCATCTACAAATAGTGAATAAATTTTCATGTTGTGAGAAGATAAAAACCTACTTTCTAGATCATTGAAGATTTTACTTTTCTTCTCATAAAAAATGACTAACTTGAGAATTACTTGTTAAAACCTCAAATTCTGAAGCTGTAAATTACACTTATGTTTTATATTTGTGACATACTGTTAATATAATTTTTTATTTTTTATCTAATGGTATATTTCAATTTTGTTGGCCACATTTTTTCTATCATCCTCATATTTCTGTAGGTGGTCCAGACTGCTCTGTCAGAAACCCAAGATCCTGAAGATATTTCTGTGACTGTTAAGGCATTTATGACCGCTGACCTCCCCAATGAGCTGATAGAAATGCTGGAAAAAATTGTTCTGGAAAACTCTGTTTTCAGTGATCACAGGTAAATCATTTTTAATATTAGCTGGATAGTGCACTGTGTAGGTTTTATTTACTGCACATCTGTTTTCTTATATTTTGAAATAGTAATATGTAAAAATTTTTGAAGTTTATATTTCACTGGTGGATATATTCACTATCATTATTTTTCTTTGTTTGAACGTACAGCTCATTTTCATTCGTATGGCCTAGTTAACATATCAGGATATTAAGTAATTACTTTTTATTATTGGCAATTAATTTTAGATTCTTTTATTCTTTTATTGCCTCCTGTTTATTAGACTGTAATCCTGTTGGGGCAACACTTTCAATGGTTTTAATCAATATTCACTTTTTATTAAATGGTACACTGAAGGGATGTAACTTGTTAGTCTAAATACAACAATGTACTTTTTTCTTATGCACCAATTCTTACAAACACACACACACACACCATGATGACAACAATGATTCTTTGACTTGTAGCTTCATAGAGAAGACCATTACCATTGCAGCCAACTCCACACTGAACACACTTGGCAAATCTGCATTTCTAGCCCCTTCCAAATCTACCTGACATAAAAACGTTCCAAGTGGAAATGATATCTTCAGTTGCTTCAAGCCAACAAGGCCATCAGTCCCTTCCATTACCCTCAAACATTGTACCCCAGGTCTATCCCCTATACTTCAGTCTCATTCCCAAAAAAGGCAACCTCTCTGACTCTGCACCTTAAATTTCTCTCCCCTTAATGAGCACTAGTATGGTTTCCACTGGTAACTGATTATCTTCTGTGACCCACCAGTGGACTCCTACCTTGAAGGAATTTGATGAAAGCAATATTGTTTTCCTTGATAGTAGCAAAGCTTTCAGCCAGGCCTGGTATGGAAATCTATCAAATTTTCTTGTCAATAAGCTTCACCTGTCTCTCATCTCTCAGATCAGTAGCTTCTTATCAGATCACACTATTACTGCATATGTTGACTGAGCTCTTTCTGTCTCTTATTGTATCAGCTGCAAATGCTGGCATCTTAAATCATATCCAGAAAAGGGCCACTTGACTGATTAGCATAAAATTGCAGGCATACTCCATCTGTTCTCTGCCAGTATCTACTACTATAATGGCCTCTGCTCATTGGGTAGCTGGGCTAGTGCTGCCACTGCCACTTAGATATTTCCACCTTACTTGTCTATCCTCTGCTTACCACTTTTGTTGTGTCCAAACCAGCCTTCTATGGTCCAGTCCTTCCATCTCAAAATGTTTTCCCTCTAGAATTCCCTCCCTACTTATATTTCCTATGGGTGTCAACTTAAAAAAGTTCAAGAAGAGCATTAGTGGCATCAGTCGCACTGGTTTTGGTGGCCTTCAAAGGTTATGAGCACTGACTTGAAATATACCACATTATTCCATGCAGTTACCATTTACCAAATTTCACTCTGAAGGTTTTTGTCAATCCAAAGCAATAGCAGATGATAGTTGTCTGGGTTGTTATACAGGAGAATCAAACCCAGATCAATGTGGTTGCAAATAGAACTTGACTGCATAGTTGTACTTAGAACCATCAGTATAAAATTATTTAGAATAAGTAATGGCCATCAACTTTTTCAATGAGTAAATTTCTGTTTTTAGCAAAATTGTAATTAAAGCAATCTCTTGTAATACTTTTTAGGAATCTGCAGAACCTGTTGATCCTGACGGCCATCAAGGCTGACCGTAGCCGTGTGATGGAGTATATTAATCGTTTAGACAACTATGATGCTCCTGATATTGCTAACATTGCAATCACAAATGAACTGTTTGAAGAGGCTTTTGCTATCTTCAGAAAGTTTGAGGTTAATACCTCGGCTATCCAGGTAAATTTTATTTTTTGTTACTAAACACATCTTCTTTAGCTTTAGGCAAGTTACCAATTCAGTTGTTGCTTAGAAATGCTCTCTTAGCTGCTTCATTCATTCTTTTCGAAATAAACCTTACAAATATTTCTTCTCTCTGGTTGGCAGTAAAGGAGGAGAGTTTGTTTTTTGTTGGAAGTTTTTTCTAGAAAGTGTTATGATAGACAAAATTGTATATATAAATGAATTTAAATATTTGGGATGAAAAATTTTAAATTTCACTACCATTATTATGTTCCATGAAGTATTTACTTCAACTAAGCCTCATTTCATGTAAATTCATTGTTATGCCCCTCTTTTACTCACACTTATATGCTTTAGTTTAATTGATTATATGTTTCTAGTAACAATATCTGAAGTTGGTACAAATATAGAAGCCAGTTTTTGCTAATGTCCCAGTTCTTTTGTGAATTCTGTTATCTTCAAAATTTTAAGACAGATTTCATGAAATACAACAAAAAAAATTACCAACTCTTTTGTGTTTAGATTTTATTCAATTTTCCTCTGCAAACTTTTATGTTTCTTTTTTCTCAATTAAGACATGTTATGTTCACATTTTTCTGAAACAATTAACTAATACCCTTGAATTATGATTTTATCTTAATAGTTAATTAAACATTGGATTCTTAGATTTTCATTATCGTATATAAAAAAGGAAGGGAGAGAATATTCAGCAGTCTTTCCAAAATATCAAAGAAAGAAAGAAATTCAGGAATTCATATTTTCCATTATAGAAACTGTACTGTAAACTTAAGCTATAAATTTGATGCATTCATAGCACAGCTATTCTTTAATTTCTTGCACATTAGAGTGTGTAAACTAACCCATACAAAAAGTGGATTTAAAAATTAGTCAGAAAGTACGTTTTATGAAGATGAAGCACTATCATAAGTAGTTGTTCATATCATTGCCTAGAGATTATGATATTTGGCTTATGGTCACACTTTTGTGAGTTTGATTCCTAAACCAGGCAATACCTAGTATCCTTGAGCAAGGCACTTCATTTCATATTTCTCCAGTCTTCTCGGCTGAAAATAAATGCCTGCAGACTACTGATGTAATTCATTCTCTTAATATTCCACTGAGTCAAGAGGATGACTATATAGATAACTAAACAATTGGTGAAAGCATGATACATAATACCAACTTTTTTGTATATATATATATATATATATATATATATACACTGAGGAGGTTGTAAGCCACGGGTATTGTAGAGGCATTATTCCAGCTGTAGAAAAATCCTCTAATTTTGTCAGGAACGGTGCTTGTAGTTCTGTTAGTTTGACACCCTAAACTCTGATTTGTTAATATGTGACTGTTCAATAAATTCTGTTTTACTTGTATTATTGAGTACTTATATGTGAAGGTGCATGGCTCAGTGGTTAGAGCATTGGGCTCACAATCATGAGGTAGTGAGTTCCATTCCCAGACTAGGGTGCATGTTGCTTTCTTGGGCAAGGTACTTTATTTCACTTTGCTATAGTTACTCAGCTGTAGAAATGATGTCACTGGTGCCAAGCTGTATCAGCCTTTGCCTATCCTTTGGATAACATTGGCGGCATGGAGAGAGGAGACAGATATGCATAGGTAACTGCTGGTCATCCATAAACAACCTTGCCTGAACTTGTGCTTCGGAGAGTAACTTTCTAGTTGTAATCCCATGGTCATTCATGATTGTAGGGTTCTTTACCCTTTATATTGTGAATATTAATATAAAGTTTCTGTTATTAATCAGTGGTGGGGTTCTGTTTATAAATATATTGTACAGCTTTTAAAAGTAACACAATAGGTAATTTTTCATTTAACTTTTTTTTTTTTTTGTAGGTATTGATTGACCATGTTGCAAATTTGGACAGAGCTTATGAATTTGCTGAGCGTTGCAATGATCCTGCAGTGTGGACACAGTTAGGTAGAGCTCAGCTCTCATCAAGTATGGTGAAAGAGGCAATTGATTCCTTTATCAAAGCTGATGATCCTTCACAATATATGGAAGTTGTTAATGTAGCCAGCAGCAACAGTAAGTATTTTGCAGTTGTACATCATCTTTTAACATCCGTCTTCCATGCAGGCTTGGGTTTTACATATTTAAAAATTTTTTTTTTTTTTTTTTTTCTACTTTTGTAAATCTTCTTGAAATTTGATATTAGTTGATTAAATATTTCAAGTTAACATTGCTCAAATATAGTATGTCATGAAAACTGTCACTTTAGCATTTAGTGTTTACTTAGACAATTAAGACTTTGTAGAGTATTCACCCCCATTGAAACCATTCATTTTGGTAGCTTTTTATATTGAATTAATTATCAAGAGTATAATTTTATACATATCTTTACTCCTAATATGTTATGAAATTTTAGACTTAGTTGTTAATATATACTTTTTACCTATTTCTATTTAATGTAAATTCCTCAGATAAAATTTTGTAGCCAGTCATCTCCCTCATTCTGTTGTCAATTGCTATCTGGTATAAACTTCAGTTAGGGTTCTTCTTGTTTTTGTTTTTAAATCACAAAAACAACATTGAGATAATTTAAACTCAATTACGACTCCTCTTGAAATGATCTTCTAAATCCAAAGTTCTTCTTAACACTGTTTACCTTAGTCCAAATAGTTTTATCATTAGTAAATTGACCTTTTGCTTAGAAACAGTCATATAAATTTCCTTGGAAATTTTTATAAAATATAATTTTCAGATGGCAAATGTTAATAAAAAGAAAGCAAAATTATTTTATGTCAGTCTTAAGTTAAATGAATTTTAATGCTTTGTATATGTAACACTTAACATTATATAGTAAGTATGGTTATTAGTTTGTTTTTCCTCAATCACTGACTGATGTAATTTCATTGTTAACAGACAGCTGGGAAGATCTTGTAAAATTCCTGCAAATGGCTAGGAAGAAGGCTAGAGAAACTTTCATTGAAACGGAACTCATTTATGCATATGCAAAGACAAACAGATTGGCTGATCTGGAAGAATTTGTTTCTGGTCCTAACCATGCTAATATCACTCAAGTAAGTATCTGCTCTTAACATGATTATCATGCATGGTCATAGATTTTAGTTCACTTCACAATTATGTGGTTCTGGATTCCATTGTGAAGCACTTTCATTGCTACTATATCCTTGGGGTAAAATTTGGTAAATGAAGAGTGTGTGAAAGTTTGTTGAATGTCTATAGGAATGTATGTTTGTGTATTGGTAAGTAATGGTAAAATCAGTTGAGCATTAAGCAAAAATATCTTGTGATATTTGGTTATATCTCTTTGTTCCAGTCAACTTTGCTTTTCTCTTTCTGATCAATAAACTCAGACTGTAATTAGTGTTGATATAATCAACTAAAACCCTTGAAAGTAGTAGCTTTTTTATGGCCATAATCCAGTGGCTGAAACCAATAAAAGAATAGTAAATAGACTTCCATTAGCCCACCTTCAAAAATTGCAGGAGAACCATTTTATAATAGTTTTCAATTTTAGATTTCCTCGCCTTAAAGTATGATGTATTTTTCTATTTTGAGTCACCTAGAAAGTATCTATTAGTGTCTTCAATGTTATAGTATTTACAGTAAAAATAGATATTGCCAACATAAACTAGGGCTTTCATTTGATCATTGTTGACCATGTAGCTGTACAGTGTGCCTAGACATAAAAACCTGAGCAAGATTTTTTTTTGAGGACAGTTAGGGTTACCTGTGCATGCATGTCTCCCCTCTTCATGCAACCTATGCTTATCAAAGAGAAAGTCTACTAACTTATGCCAAGATAGCTTGGTACCAATGTTATTGCAGATATTACTGTCAGAACAATAAAGAACCAAAACTTGGTGCAAGGCACCTTACCTGATCCTCCAACAGTTTTACCAGTCCATTGCTGTGGATTGGTACTTAATATTTTTTTTTATTGACTTTGAAAGGACAAGATACAAAAGATGACCTTGGTAGGATTTGAACTCTAGAGCGCAGAGAGATGAAACAAAAAGTGCAAGGCATTTTATCCAGCACTCTAACAACTCTGCCAGTTCAACACCTAAAACTCTTTTTTACAATGTTGTAAAAATTGGCTGGTTGACCTGCAGCCAAATTTCCTTCAGATAATACTTTACTATCCTTAAAAATTGGGGAAGAAGACAAGAACGAACATATTGGGTAATTTAATTGCAATATATATGATACACATGGCTAGTAAACAGAGATCTGACTTAAACAGCACAACAATATTCAGCTTTAAAATAACAAAGAAACTAAAGTCTGAAACTGATATTCTACAGAAGAGAGTTGATAAAATTCATGAAATTAAATTTGTGTGCTTTGAAAATTTTCAGGCCACTACTTCTCACAGCACACGAAATTAACTTATTTTAGTTTGTAGATTTGTATATTCTTACTATTATATTCTTTCTGTTATGTTTCCCTTTCTCTCCTATTTTATCTTTTTCATTTTTTCATCAAGATTGAAATAAACTGTATTCATTTTTTATATTTTTCTAATATTGGGTCACCCCATAAATAATGGGGTATTTTCAATTCTATGAACTAAAAGTTGGAGGGGGATGGGATAAACTTCCTGCATCAACTTGCTATAAAAGCAGGTAGTAATTTTGCCTTGTGCTTTTCTTGGTGCAAGTTTTGAAAAGTGCAATTCGATTTTAAGTTATTTTTTCAATGCTATAATAGAAGTGGCAAAGGAGCATATTTGGCATATTTTGCTTTGAGTTCAATAAAGGCAACAATACAACGGAAAGTGCAAGGAATATTAATGCAGTATATGGGGATCGGATGATAGGTATAAGCCAGTGTCAACGGTGGTTCCAGAAATTTCAGGCCAGAAACTACATCCTAGAAGACGAGCCTCATCCTGGAAAATCTGTAGAACGTGACAAGGATGTCCTGCAAATCTTGGAACAAACTCAGATCGTAACTGTTGAGGAACTAGCAGAGAAGCTTAGATTTGGTCATTCAACCATTCATCGACCTGTGCGCCATTAGAAAAGTCAGCAAATTGGGTCAATGGGTTCTTCACAAACTTTCTGCAGAGAGTGAATGTGTGCTCTTCTTTGCTGTCACGTCTCACAAACGAACCGTTCTTTGACTGAATAATGACTGGTGACTAGAAATGGGCTCTCTATAAAAATATCAAGCACCAAAGAGGGAAAAGAGAAACACTAGTACCCCAGGCTAAAGAAGGTCTTCACTCACATAAGGTGGTATCTGTTTGGTGGGATATGAAAGGTTTAGTCCACTTTAAACTTTTAAACCCAAACCAAATGATAACAAAGGAGATC
>JAOPJW010007584.1:48005898-48016044 GCA_027122535.1 Octopus maya | reverse complement strand
TGTGTGTGTGTGTGTGTGTGTGTGTGTGTGTGTGTGTGTGTGTGTGTGTGTGTGTGTGTGTGTGTGTGCGCTTGTGTTTGTTTTTGTACCCCCACTATCGCTTAACAATGCTGGTGTGTTTACGTCCCCGTAACTTAGCAGTTCGGCAAAAGATACCAATAGAATAAATACTAGGCTTACAAATAATAAGTCCTGGGGTCGATTTGTTCGACTAAAAGCGATGCTCCAACATGGCCGCAGGAAGATGACTGAAACAAATAAGAGAGAATAGAAGAAAACAAGAATAATACAGGAATCCTCATGGCGTTCTAAATACCTGGAATTGGTTATCTGCGGTAAAATATAATTTTAAGTTGAACTACATAATCGTATATATGGGCAGCACTGGACAAATATGGTGTTTTACACCTTTTACCCTAGGAGAGAATCTTTTCTCCACAGTAGCTGCAATGAATTTCCGATTAGAAGCTGAAATATGCCACAAATGCTTTAACCTAAAATTCGCTTTTGGCTATATGTTGCTTGGCGCTGATAATACTGTGTGTGTTTGTGTGTGTGTGTGTGTGTGTGTGTGTGTGTGTGTGTGTGTGTGTGTGTGTTTGAATATATGTATATAGATATAAAAAGATAACGAAGATATCCGACTGCATTAGCTACACAAAATCATGGGACACGATTGATAAAATGTGTTTCTCTTACCATTTGATTGATCAGAATTATATTAACTAAGATAAAAAGCAGGCTGTACAGAGAGGGGTTACTTTAACTTGCTTGACATAGGTAATGTATCAAGCCAGGGTAGCATCCTGTTGATACTTTCTTACTATGTTAATGGAGGAATAGAGATCAGGATAGCTATGGAATTCTAGGTCGACAATTGTCAGGCGGTTAGCAGATTAGTAGCCTGGAAAATGCAGCTGATACCGCCCCCTGGTACCAACAAGCACTAAAGTACAAGCTATGCATAAAATACGCCAGAGAAATAGCTGGCCTCTGTCGACCAGCAATTTTGAATTTAATTGAATGCCCAGTGACTCGGCTACACGGTCAGGGGATGAAGCTGGTTGAAAAGTCTAATTGGTAGGTGTCTGCATCTGTAGTGACTACCGAAACAAACAGGAAATCCGCTGCAGGCTACGTACAGGCTACTCAGTAATGGTTGACCTGACCAACGCGTTGAAAGGTCACAAAATGTGAAAAATGCATCCTGTAATACAGGCATGCACCTGGTAAAGTTATTGATATTTTCAGAAACATTGCATAATTTGGTTCCAGACACAAATTACTTCAAAAAGACTAGTTGGTTTTGGCTGCAACGTCTTTAATAATTGGTATGCCGATATCGTCACTGCAAGGGTTAAGCAAGATTAACAGATTCAACGACTGAGTCTCAAACATGATTACGTCTTCCTAATTGGAAGAAATATCACCGAAATCATCCTCATAACACATTTTACAATGTTAGAATGGGAATAAATCGGATAATGTCCTGAATGCTCAGTATTTGAGGGAAAGACGGGATGGTCATAACCGAAATGTCTTTGAACAGATCTATTCGATCAGGCCCGACCTAGGGTATATCAACGGCAACAACGACAATAGTAACAACTACCACCTCTACCGCCATGGAGGGAAATCACTTTTCAATTTGTTTAATTAACAAGATGTTCAGATTGATAAAAATAATTATTTAATTCAGTGATAAGCTTAAAAATATTGAATACTTTGATGTTGTAGTTGATTCGAATCTAATGGATATTTTCATGTAATGAAAAAGTGAATCTACTTTAGTTATGAAAATCGGAGAGATATAGAGATAAGATAGATAGAGAAATAGATAGAGAGAGGGTAAGATAGAAATAGGGTAATTTCGAGATAGATTGAAGCCATAATAGCAAAACCTCATTTTATATTATAAAAGTCTTTTATAATTCCTTTCTCAACAACGATGTCCTATAAACATAAAGATGAAATATGACTTCCACTACATTTGAAAACAGAAATCAAAAGATCGCTACTAAATACTGCAGGTTATTTCGTCCGATGCTAACCATCAAACAGTTATATGAGAATTGGCGGGTATGTCATATTTATTGGTGTTTCTTTAGTGAAAGAAACACCGAGAACGACTTCAAATTTCATAGCCTTTAATAATGTTTACTTTCTGGGGACTCTCAATTTAAAGTAAAATATTTTATATATTTTGGACAAGCAGGAAATTGTGTATAAGTCGCCAGGAAGTAAAAAGTTTGCTTCATTTCTGCGCAAGAAAAACATACTTTTTTGATTTAGGAAGAAAAAGAAGCGAGGTAGATTTCTAACAACGGCGCAAATCTACGGATTTTGTCGGAGGGTATAGCCGATTTTAGTGTATAGAGTAATGGGGCCCTAGCTCAGGAGCTCCAGGGTTTTGAGGAATGTGGAACCATCTCTTAGTCACTATTGTTCTTAGAACTACTCTCATCCGGAGTAGTAGCATCTCTTAGGGTCATAAAAATGGGTTAAATAGCATGTGATCACTCAAGCCAGGGTACGTTGAAATCATGGGATGCAGTATTGTAGATGTGAACAATTTCAGCTTATGAACTTTTTTGTTCACTGAAAAATATCACAAGATACTGAAAGAATGGACATGCAACAAACTATCAACAGCCAGGTTCAACCAGTTCAGTCAGCGAACTACTATTCTCATCTATAGAAGTGGCACGTGCAGATGAGATAAGAGAGCTAGCGAAAGACCAATGCGAGCTATATATTCTTGTCGCATCGTTCAATTGGAATATTTGACGTGGAAGGATTGCATTCAGCAGAGCAAGTCATCCGACAGGATAATGATAGCCGATTTAATTTATTTATTGTCATCCCAGGAAACTTCTGAATCCACTCTGTAAAATTTCCCTTAATTGGGGTTGGGGAGCTTCATTGGATAACAAACAGACTATCATGCTAGACAATAGAGAAGAAATAAAACATAATAGTCAGATATAGAATGCTTTTGATCTTCGGTCTGTTAGTGATCGGAGGTTAAACGAGATCATTCGTAATAGTATACAATAGTGTAAATTTAATGTAGCTAATAAAAGAATATGAAAAAGATCAGAGTAAGGTTATCAAAAACCCTGCACTAATTGGAAGAGAAATCGGAAATGTGACGATTTTACTTGTTGATTGATCCAATGTATTCCACTACCATACCGTCTTAATTTAGGGACCAGAATGTGATTAAAATGCGAGCTTCTTTTCTGAACGAAATGTATGGTTTTATGAGAATTTCCCTGCTATTTCTAGCATATACTAGCTTTCTCGATGTCTTATGATAATTGTACCGCTCCATTAATATACTGACAGTGAATGTCAAGTGACATTAAGTGAAGCAGCGTAACACATCAGACACGACCATCTATGATTGCCAGCTATTTATAGTTTTCTCTATGATGTTCGAAGCATAAACTACTTGTGTTGTGAGATAGAAAGAATTAGTCGAGCATCGGACAACAAACTTTGCGATATTTGTTCTCGTTCTTGAACTTTTCAATTAAAATCCTGCCGAAGCCAATTTTCACTTTCATTTCCTCAGAGTCGGTAAAACAACGTACCAGACAAGTATCGACTAACCCTCCCACCAACATCTCAGGCTGTGTACTTATGTTAGTAACGAATGTTCTTCATGTTATTGTTGCTTGCTATTTCTTGTTACTTATATGACATTAGCTTTGATTAAACAGGCTGATGATCAAAGGCGTTCTAATCATGACATCTTATCTTTTCCTCTGCTTTGTTTATATTCAGCTTTCTTATTCTGTGTGTTCAGATATATCTTGCAGTTGACTGTTGGGTGACATCCGCGCAGGAACGATTGAATGCCGTACTATTATATTAAGATATATTTGGTTACCTTTATATCTGCATGACTATCTATGTTTTCCCTGTTATTTTGCTGCATGTCCCTTGTTATGGCCAAGGGGACTGATGAAAGTAGTTATGCTCAAAGCGGAGACCTGGCCCAAATGATTGCAGTAGAGAGTACTTCACTAAAAGTCAGGTGGAGGTTTTAAATCGGAACCCAAAAATTGCAGAATACGCCTTCCTTTTAACTACAGGGCTAAGTCTATTCTACATTACTCCATACCAGAATATGTGTATTGTCTTGGGTTTATATAGGAAATCTATTTTGCACTGGTTTTCTTTTACAGAAATGAAGCACTATAGGTAAGCTATTGATTTACTTTGACCAAATTGAGAGCCAAATTGTGTTGGCCAAGAATTCAGAATTGAAATTTCTTGAAATAGATTGTCAGTCATGAAATATTCTCAAAACTTTTACACTTTCAATGCCTGGGTTACTCCTATGTTCCTTTTTTATAACTAGGTGGACTAAGCGTCTGCTATTTCAGCAAGCTGGCCAATATCATAATATTTATGTTGTTCAACACCAGCACAATATAATAATAGAATATTTTACTAAGCCTCAAATCTTGATTTTGTTGTAAATCAATTGAAACACCGTTAATCTGCTGATTAGAAATACAGCCATGAAAAAATTTTAATCCATTTTCTGTTTGTGAAAATGAGTCTTTGAATATTTTTTAAAATGTTTTATTTTTCACTCAGTATTAAGTGATACTGGAATTTTCTGAAAATTTGAAAACATTTCTGCAAAAAACAGCTTTCCATATCACTCTCAACTGCTAAAACCTGGATTTCTTTTCGTTTATATCAGTTGCCACAGTACGACAATGTGTATTACACGCTGCTTCAGTTTTAAAGTTGAAACAAATAATTTCTGAGGAGTTTACATAGAAATTATTTTATACTTTTTCTCATATAATTTCTTCATGTAAGAAAGTTTTACAGTACAGTAAAAGCAAACATTTACGTCACACCCAGAGCAAACAAATGCTACATACAAACATTGCAGAATTGTCATTAACATGCAGCAACATATTCTTTTCAGACAAACAAAATATGTATTATGTTCTAGCACTGAAAATCTTATTTAATGAAAGTGCATCTTTCTTTTTTCTTTTACTTGCTTCATTCATTAGTCTGCAGCCATCATCTTGTAGGGTTTTAGTCCAAAAAAATCGACAACAGTATTTATTTTTAAATCTGGAAATCATTCTGTTGGTGCTTTTTGCCCAAATGACAGGTTATGAGAACTAAAAAAGAACACCACCGACTGATAAGCGGTGTCTTTGTGTCAGTTCTCCACCACTGCTTAATCAAGCGATGATGGGGGACTGACAGAAACACAAAAATACATACATGTACACGCATGCACATTCAAACACGCACATACAAACACACACACACACACACATACACACACACACACACACACACACACCACACATATGCAGCAACCTTTCACACAGGTTTTGTTTTGAAAATTCTCTTGCATTGCTTAGACCACATCTATAGTAGAGTGTTACACTGTGAAACTTAACCTAAATCTACATAGCTGCAAAGCAAGCTTCTTGACCACGTAGGTGCCTGTGCCTATAATTATATTCCTCTTTTACAAAAACTGGCTTTACACCTTGTCAAAAATACTGATATTCCATTGAAAAACCCTCTGAATTTATCAATGGCTGAATGATTAAGATGTTTGCTTCATAAACATTATGTTGTGAGTTCAATTCCACAGCATGGTATCTAAGTGTCTATCATATAACCACAGGTTGACTAAAACCTTGACACTGAAATTGAGTCAGCAGAGACTGGATGAAACTCCAATAGATGGTTTTTACTGATGATTTAGGAACAATTAGCATGTCACAGCATATGTGACAAGGCTAGAATAGATGTGTAATAGTGAGAGGTGATAAAACTATATTGATGAAGAAAAGAGAGGTTTAATAGTCAATTTTGATAATGCTATATTGTTGTTGGTATAATTATTATAGGTTGAAATAGCATTAGCATAGTCTGTTGACTGAAATCTTCATTAAGAAGCCATTCTATTCAGTTTAGAATTAAGCCCCAAATTTCTGAGATGGGTTCCTAAGATAATAATTAAAAAATTTTTACATTTTTAATTCAATGTTTTTGTGTTTAAACTCTATTTCAATTGGTCTGTTCTCCAGTAGTTTTTGGGTGCTTTGGGAAATATATATATATCTATGAATAAGATACTTGATTATGGCTTCTGGAAAATTAAAATTAGAACATTTTTTAAAATCAAAATCGAAATATAAATAATCTAATTTTAATATAAGAAACATGAAGCATGATGTTATTATTCCTATTAGTGCACACCTTATTACAACCATTGTCCTGTGTCTTTGAATAATTTATTACTCTGCTTTTTTAAGAATCACCATAATTTTCTTTGTAAATTCTAGCTGTAACATTATCTTGACTGACATTTTCAGCATCACATACTTTAAGATCAATGTTATCCATCCTTCAACTCTTTTATCAGCAATATTGATGATGTCATCATAACCTTCATCACTATCTACAAATGGAGATGATAATCTTGGTTATAATAGCTAAGCTTCTTCAAATTCTATTGACAGCTGTAGCTTCTCACAGCATGTGACATTTGAAATATTATTAAAGGTAGCTGTTGTCTTGACAGTGTTAAATGTAATGAAGAGTTGGAGGGTACCAGTTCAAAGAATAACACTTTTCTAATACTTGTCTGTTGAAAGCAGAGAGAGTAGTGGTGGATGTTAGAGGGACCTGTTAGTTCCTCATAGGATGGTTTAAATTCTAAGTTATTGCTTGGTGGTTACTAAAGCTTCACACTTTCCACCATCATTAGTGGAAAGCCAGCACGTATGTGTGTGGAGGGTGGGGCAGCTTGTGTGAGTAGGATTTGCATTAATATGAAATCCATTAAAATTACTCTTTTAAACAATGCAATTCAGTTTCGATAAGTACTTATGAACCATTACCTTCCACTTTATAAAATAGTAGGTTCTGATGAAATTAGTGATGTTTTGCTTCTGCAAAAACTAATTACAATTATGCTTCACCCATGACCATCCCATCTTTTTTCTGTATGTTGGTGTACATTATCCAGTGTGTTCTTCCTTTCATAAGACAATGTAAGCTGTTAATCATTTTCTTTTTATGGTGGTTGTTGTAGTTATTGTAAATTTGGCTGAGCTTTGACTAAACAACTTATGATCAAGGCATTTGAGTAGTGACCCTCATCTTTTTTCCAGGTACAGTGCAACCAGGATATATATTAAAACAGTACAAGTTGTGACTTGAGGGGAAATTTGGCTGTTTTTTTTTATAGTAAGTCAAACATCCATATAGAGCTAATATTTTCAAAATCTGTTCCATGACATAATTGAATACCATGTATGGTATGCAGATGTGCCACAATCTTTTGAGGCAAGTCAAGAAATGCTAAGATATTTCTAAAAATTGAGTGTTATTTTATTGCCCAAGCACTAATGCATATATATTCTCATGTGGTAAAGTATAGTGTGTGCACCCATCTGTTTTAAGATATTGTTTTATTTAAAGCTGATGATATGCCATCCTACTTTTAGTGCCTTATTCAGTATGCCATAAAAAAAAAACATTTGTAAACAACTAACAAAGAGGGATGATACCTCTTTTGGCTTAATGATTTTAGATGTAGTTAAACTTTCAATCACTTTATTAATCAAATAATTCCTACATGGATTTCTTAGGTAAACTGTCTAGATGTTAAATTAGAAAATTACATAAGAAAGCCTTTTTTTTTTTTTACTTTTTTGCTTTGGCATATTGTCCAGATCAGTATTGAGGGAAAAAAAGGAAAAGAAAACAAAATCCAATAAATATGACAAACTCCAAATCTGAATAGTCAGTCAGGCTTATTTGCTCTGCTCTTTTTTAATGACAAAAAAAGAATTAAAAAACTGAGTTATTTAAACCAAGCAGTCCAAGGTTTAACTTGTAGTAGGGACAGGATTAGTTTTCATTTGTAAAGACTAGTTTCAGATTTAATGAAGGCAAAAAAGAGATTGAATAAATTTCCCTTTCTTTCCCTCTTCTTTTTCTCTCTCTATATTTTTCTACCTTTCTCATGACTCTCTCTCTCTTTCTCTCTCTCTCTCTCTCTCTCTCATGCATGTAAGATGTATATGTATATGTCTATATTTCTCTCTCTCTACCTTTCCTTAATTCTCAACCCCTAGAAAGAAACATCTTTGTTTTCCTTTGCTCTATCTCTCTTCTTACCTTTATTCTTAGTCATATTACTTTGTTGTAGCAGTGATAGTGGTGGTAGGAATGACCATGAGGCCTCAAAACTCTACTATTTTCTAGTAAGAAACAAATTACAAATGGAGATTAATTTTATTTTTCTAGCTTCTGCATTAATTTACTATAGTACTGCTAGGAATTGTGCTATTAATGTTTTTCTTTTCTGCATCTTACTTCTGTTAGTTTCATTTCACAAGCAGTCTGACTGCATGAGGCCTTTGTAAGCAATGTTGTTGGTCATCCAAGGTTAATTTTGATCAGGCAGACTTATGATCAAAAGTATTCCTGTCATGACCGTTCCTGGTTTTTCTCTCAAAAAATACTTATTACTATTATCCAGTGTGTCCCTTTTTTTTTAAGTCAGCAAGGTGTGATTTCAGATTTATATGACTACTACTTCTAGCATGTCAGGAGATTATGTAAAGGCTTCTTCAGAGAATTCATGTCACCATTTATCACTGTTTAGCTCCAGGTCAGCTTTATTTAATCAAGCAAACATATACTTGAAATCAAAGGAATTATAGGCATAACCATCTTGTTTTTTTCCATCTCTGTATCTAGGAGTACACAATGTGTCCTTTTATTAAGTCAGTGGGGAGTAATTTGACAGTGATTTCACTGTTGTTTCTAGCAGGTCAATGAACTACCCAAAAGCTTTCCCATTGGTTCATATAGTCAAAGTTGTTTAGTCAGCTTAATTATGCAGGTCAAAATGAAAGACATTCTATGTATTAACAACAAACACATACTCAGCTTTATGTTTAAAATTATATATAATAAACATATTCAGTGTTTCAGTGAATTTAAGACCATATTATTATGCACTGATACTTTGATTATGAACAAAAAATGCAAAAGCCACAAACTATATTATATAATGTATGAATTTTTTCTGTTTTTTAGACGTTCTGGTGTAGTTTAAGGAACATTTGGCTGCTATTTCTAGCAGGTCGAAAGACCACGTAAAAGTTGTCTTCATTGCTTTATCTTTGTCTTCGCTGATTGTCATGACAACAGACAGTTCCAGCCTCTGATATGCTGGCAATGGATGCTTTTGATTGGTTCAAATTACATAACTTTAAATGCATGTATCTTCTTTATTATGTATTTCTAGAAAAAAATGAATGCAATTTTCATCATCAGTATGCAAAACTACATCAGAACTACATTTTTAAAAAAATAATCTGGTGAAAAATTGAAATATTTCAAGTGGTTGGAAGAAATTTAACAAGATCCAATTGCCATAACCATCTGGGTTTTTTTTTATATATTTGTTTCTTGATTTTTTTTCTCTCAGACATAGAGTAACTAGAACTACATTATCCAGTGTGTTCTTTATATTTCAAGTCAATTGAGTGTGATTTGAGGGAGACTTGGTTGCTGTTTCTATCAAGTCTACTCAAGGAGTGCATAAAAGCTTTCACTGATCCTACATTGTTGGTGTGGTACTGTATGTATAGGCATGAAGCATGAGGGATGCATTAAAGAGGATCTGCAATTAGTGGAGTGGAATGAGCTGAAGAATCTTTCTGAGAAAGATTGAAATGTATGTAAAGTATGGAAACTATTTGGGCATCATAAATGACAATGGCTGATAGAGAGAAGACAGAAATATATCATGAAGTTGGTTTGCATTAGCAATGACTTGTATTAAAGTTAAACCAAGAAAGATCTTGGTTTGTTATGGACTTGAAGGTACAGAATGTTGATAATGTGATAATATAATTGAATGGGAAATGTGTCATATTCTAAACTTATTCAACCTATGTTGATATGGACGAAATTATATATTAAAATGGTGATGATCATGATGACGGTTATGATCATAATGATGATGGTGATGGCAATGACAGTGACATCTATGACAAGGAAGAGGTGACTACCATTAAAACCATTTCAATTACACTCATCTACTCTACACTAATGAAATATCCT